>DWDT01001742.1:0-15165 GCA_018245595.1 Microceris scylla | reverse complement strand
TATCTAAGTAACTTTCGTATGATGCCACAAAACATCTGAAAACGTAAACACATCGGTCAGATTCCATTGCGCTGTCGTGTCCAATTATGTCGTAACGTACGCTTATAAATCAAACCATTATAGAATCGAATTCTAAACAAAGATTCTATTATTATCGACCTATGGATTTAGATTAGTGCCAAAATGTGTCTCCATGACGCAAATAATGCAACTGGATATCTTTAGAAAATAAACTACGTCATTGTCATGGCCGATATTACTGTAAAAATCGTTAAAGTACGTCATGAAATAAGCAAACAGTTACTTAGATTATTAGAACTTGAAGATTAGGAAAGAAAACAGGGAGGTATTTGTTTAAAATTGGCATTCAATCAATGTCATTCTGTTACAGCAGAAAGAGAAAGCAATATGGTGATAGATGTTCATAGATAATGACAAATTGCTCAGCTAGATTTTGGCGTTCATACTGGTAGTCAATCAGGAGTGTATTGATTTTAATTAGAGCTAACCTTGAAAAAGAACTTTTTGTGATAGAAACAGATATGTTAAAGCCGTTGGAATTTAAATAATTGGAACAAAGCTGATAGAACTATGCTGTATGAATAATTTATCTAAATGTATTGTAAAACTTCACAAGAGTTACAATGAGGAGTTTCAATGATTGATCGTTACTTTTATAAGTTTGGCCAAAAGAATTAGGCCAAGAACTAATCAAGGTGAACTTTATATCAACAACCCTTAACTACCGTTAGTTGTCAGATTAGGTGAGTTATGGTCGTTGTACTGTATTGTTAAATATACATACTTCTCCACTGAATTCACCTGTCATATGATTCAACAGGTAACAGTAATAATTACTTTACTGGCATAAAGAATAATTGCTTCTCCGGGTTTTATTCCAAATACTAGTCCAATTTTTGAGCAGCACAAAGGCATTTAATGAATATTTATACATATATACAATGCAAGAATTCAAAAATGACGGTAGTCAGTCAAAATATATCAGGAAGAAAGTTGTTAAGTTTTCTCAACGCTCGAAATCATTCGTAAAATAGTAATTCAATTGATATTTATAAGAATAGCGACTTGGACTATGACTTATTGATTAATATAGTTCATGTTAATAAGTTGAAATTTAATATAGAAATGCAGGGTGACATGATTATAAATAAACAACTGCTAGAAATATCAAGGAATGTGATTGATAGACGTGATGGGAACGAGAATACCTTATTTGATGAGCGTGGGTCGGTTATTCTCGCTGTGGGCTGATCACAATGCTGATGCTACAGCAACATTTGGCATGAGCACAGGTCCAAGTGATATTGGCTATCAGTTCCATACATTAACTATTTTATCAGCGAACGTAATATTTAGTCAAGAAAACTTAACAAAAAATGTAACAACACGCCTGTAATTCCTAAGGAAGTAGGCATTATATTTACATCCCACCACGGAATAGCTAAGAAAACACATACAAAAATTAACAAAGCAAAAAGACCTTCATTAGAAATACGTATAAGTACGATTCGTATGTGGGTAAACTGACAAGTATTTCAAAGAAACGATTAATGCTCTGCATTTCAAAAACATGCCGTTGAGTTTAATGATTTACTGTATGACATTTCAAAAGGGAGAGCTGTAACTAACGGCTTTAGCGAATTGTAATATATATTAGATCTGTCATCAATGTATAACAGAAGGGTCGCCTCGTTAACGATGCGAGGAAATTCGAGGTTAGGTCGGTTTGCCAGTGATGACAATCATTTGAGTTATAAGAATTTATTCCTGGACGCCAATCAATCTTTCGAACACCTTACGCAACCACTCAATCTTGTCCGTACAAAAACAGACTGCAACGCCAAGATATTTAATTATTCGTAATGAATTTATCACACAATTCGATGTCAATATTGTTGCACGACCTTTTTCTATAGCCAAAGCAAATTTCCTGATACGCCCATTTTATATATACATAATAATCATTCAGAATCCATATATTTCAAATGGAAAGAAAAGTTGGTGAGTTGCTACAAATGTTATTGCGTGTAATCTCCATCTAAACGGTTTCCTGACGGCCAAAATTACCGTGGAAAGTACTCCAGATATCGGACGACGACAACTTCACACATATGTTAACAGCGTCGTCCAAGTACACACCACATGGATGGCTCACCTTAATCTGATAATTAATTGAATTGGTCTGCTGATTTGTGTTGTGCACAAATAGATGCCCGCGCTCCCCCCGCCCCACCATAGCAAGGCGACCATGTCGGAGCGACCCCTTCTTCAGTCTTTTGACATACGCGCCCATTTTTAGATGGAACGACCCATATCGAACAACCTGTAATCGAAAATTGAAAAAAAAACAAATAGGGTGTAACACCGAAACAATAGCAACTAGACAACATTTCTAAGCATTTAATTAGGAAGCGATAATTTTAAGAAATGTGTGATAAGGATATTTTTAATTATTTTTGTGAATCTTTTTTTTCAATTAAAAACTAACTGTCAAACGTAATGAATAATTGTGTGACATAGCGATGGAACTGTGATAATTTCTGTGATTTTGAGATACTTTAATAAAGAAGTATATGTTTTTTGATTTTTTTGTGGCATCATCGTAATATTTATGTGCTTAATACGATGGCAGCGGTTGCAAAAAAACCACTTGCCATACCTAAACCAAAGGTCGATCCGGTAAGTATTTAAACTTTATACTTATTTCTTTTACCCCTTGATGTTTAACTTCTGTGTGATTCGACATGTCATCGAAGTATAGTCTGTAGATTTTAATTGATTCATACGTTGATTAAGAGAAATGGAATTTTATTATTTAACCATTTTGATTTTAACATTTTTGTCTATCTTTAAAATTACGTAAGTGACTTCTATATTTTCTGTGAGGCGAGTTAATTATAAATTCTTTTTAGAAGGAATGTTAAATTAGAACTCTTTTTACTCCCGTACATAACGTGGTTATGTATATGTTCCAGTCTGGTATTATTTTAGTATACTAAAAGTTTTATCGCTAATATACATATATTTATCCACTTGAATTTATTACTTGGCCGAGACTGCAAGGTAAAAGCTTGCGCTGATGAAAGTCAGATTTAAATTATCTAATGGGGCGAATAAAATTTACCTACGTTTTTTCTTATTAATATTGATTAAGAGTATAGGCCAATAAAATAAGTCTCCCTTTATAAATTTATATGGTAACATCACATGTGCATAATGCCTATAATAAATAAATAAGTATTGTAAAAGAACAGAAAAAAAAATAAAAATAATTGTGTACATTACAGAAAAAAAGATTTGAAAATAATTGCGCCTATATAAAAAGAAAACCTTTTGAGAATTTCTAAAGCCTATTATATAACCGGTCTCTGATTATATTTTGATACATATTCGAAATTTTTCATAAAATTTCAAATTGAAGATTTAGTTTTTCTCGTTAATTGGTATTCCAGAAAAGTTTAACAAGTCCGTAACCAACTTAAAAGTCACAATCGTTCTCTCGTATAATTATTTCGAAGTGTACGTTCAACACTTGTGCCACATATATCAGGAAGTCCAGCTCTTCATTGTCGGGTCGTTTGGCCAACGCGTATGATGTACCGCATCTGTCATAACACAACTAATGCGTCTTGTATTTAGTTACAGCATAATTTTTCAATCTATATTTAATAAGATCTAAATCTTCAGAGGTATTTCGATGACTTTTGGACTTATTGATATTGAACAGCAACGCAAATATCTGGATCAAGGGTGTTGTCTCGTGAATTGTGACCTGTTGTATCGAGCTGCAGTCATTTCTCATATGGAATAAATGTTTTAGTTTTGATATTAAAACTGGAAACTGTCAATCAGAAACGACACATCCGCAATGATTCTAAATAATGATTCTGTTTAAGAAATGTACGGTTCCATGGTTACTCGATACCAGGCAACAATACATATAACAACAAATGTAACAAAAAAAATAATTTGATGTTTCAGGAATTTTGTATTAACATTTTATTTCGTCCTATAAATATAAATTTCCTTTTACTTTACACTTTTTGTATTTGCTGTCTTGCACTTAAAGTTCGTTTTCTATGAAAGACTATTAATTTGATTTTGATTTCATTTAAAATTAAGTATTAAATCTACCGTAATTTCAATCGCTTCTTTATATTTTCTATGTTAGTTTTCTTCGTGATTAACATTTATCGGTGCATGGTCAGTGGAACATATTATAAATATTATATTCATTATATAGCGAAGGAAGTCCGGAGATGCTAGAAGACCTTCCATTCAGGATTTGGAAGATCTCATCAACAAGCCATCAACACCCTTGAAGCCTATTGGAGATAAGGAAGGCCCACCAGTGGTAGATGTTCAAGAAAGTTACTCCGCTGTTGAAGGTGGGATGTTGAACTTGGTTTTTATTTAATGTGACGTTCTAAATATCTATAATGAGTACGTACAGCCGACGGTTTAAAAATAGCACTCCTTCAGTACCTAAATATAATGCATCCCAAGACTTCGAAAACTGATATCTTAATTAAATGCTGGTGACCAGTAAACGTCATTGTCGTGACATAGTTATTACAATCTGTTTCCGGCAGATGGAAACATTACGATGATTGCAGAATATTTCATTTTAATTTCTACCCTTTCGTGCTTTAAAATTACACAACAAAGATAATATGTGTTGTGGTCAAAGTGTGTATCGAAGGTTAAGACCTATAGACTAGAATATATCATAAACTAAAATTAAAAAGTTCCTTAAAATCATACACTGAATTCGTTTGTAAAAACAGAGATGTTCAAAATGTATACTTTGAATTTTTTCACTTAATTATTATGCCGACGTTGTTGGTCGAGTGGTTGCAAAACGCGACTGCTGATAGAGGGGTCCAATACCGAGAGGTGCGAATCCCGGCTCGGTTATTATTAGATTTTATAAGTTAAATTTTCTAACAAAAATATCTAGCACTGGGTCTGAGTCTGGATCTACCCCCGATGTATTGCAATACATTCACGAACTATTCCATGGGACATAAAACGTAACTGATGAACCATGGGAGTGTAATACCCCATGACTGCCTACCCCTTCTGGGATTGCAGGTGTGATGCTACTTTTTATTACGTAATTATATTATTCAATTAAAGTAAGAGTTTTACCAACAGACCAAACGGGCTACATTACCGTGCAAGTGGAGGGTAACCCAGCGCCCTCGTTTAAGTTCTACAAGGGTGTGGCGGAGATCATCGAAGGTGGCCGTTACAAGTTCATCACTGACGGTGAAACCGGTCTCGTCACTCTGTGCATGAGAAAGGTCAAGCCGAACGATGAAGGAAAATACAAAGTCGTCGTCAGCAACATCCATGGCGAAGACTCCGCTGAAACCCAACTTTATGTGTCCGGTAAGAATAAGCTTGGCTTGTAATTTTTCCTCTTCCTGTTACAGAAATTGTATTGATAACACATATGTTATTAGTTTTTCGTTCTTTTATTTCGAATTGCAAGGATCCGTACGTAATTTTTTATCACCGCTTTTATGATCTAAAAAGTATTAGTAATATTAGTATATTGGTCTGAGTAGCCAAAAATAAAACTTTTTTTTCTAACGATATAACTATATCTATGCCAAGATGTCAATTATTATATTAGTAATTGAATTAGGCATTGTAAAGTTAAAAAAAATAATGATAGGTTAGTTTTTTTAACATAATTTCAACCTAATTGTAGATGCCAGTGGCATGGACTTCCGAGCTATGCTCAAGAGAAGGAAGTATGCCAAATGGGGTGAGAAAAAGGAAGACCCTGATTGGAACTTAAAGGAAACTGAAAAGCCTATACCGGCACTTAAGAAGGTGGAAAAGGTAGGAAATTGGATCTTGTTTAGTTTTCTATATATAAGCCAAAAAAGAACAACTAAAATGTATAGATATGTGGTGATTACACGAGTAATAAGTATAAGATAAGAATTCTGACGAAGTTGGTGATATGAATGCTTGGTGAGTGTAATGTAAAATAAATTAAAGCAATTATAAAATAATAAGCAACAATAAAACCTGTTGTTAAATTATGTTGAAATTATATAATGTATATATTGTTAAATGAATACTTTATTATGATAATTTCGATATAATTTAGCATAATAATAAAAAACCAGAGACAACTCCATCGGTCTTGTACAGTTCTGAACAAATAAAGCAGTGCTAATGTCAAGATTACGCATAGCATGACATTTTGCGACTAGATAATTTTTATTTTACTAGCTAGCTTGTAACATGGATCCCGTTCATAATATTTTATATTGAAAGCCTGAGCACTAAACATAGCCTTATGATAGATACAATCCCTTTAGCTCCATACATATAAATATATCAAAGTAGTTGTGAGACAAACTCATCACCATACCCGAGGTAACTTTTGATACAATTCCATAATCTTTTTATTTATGTTCCAATATTGTTATTGGAAGTATATTATCCCTTTTTATTTTTACGTCATCGGATATGCATTAAGCAAAGAGAATAAGGATATCTCTGCGAAACATCGTATGCATCATGACCATGATATTTGATTCTTAGGGCTTAGAGACTGGATATTTCGAAGACGACGGTGAAATTGTCGTCGTTTCGGAGGGTGTCGAGATGTTTAGATTCCCTGCCGACAGGCGCAGAAGCTCTAGCAACTGGTCCTGGTTTAAGGTCCTCACTATTTCAGAACACAGTACTTTCATTCATTCCATCTTACATGACTCTTTATACTTTTACATTACCGCTTACAAATTTATCTATATCTAACAAATCGATATTAATTTTATTATACTCTAATTAAAGAATTTTATTACTTTGATTTATTAGCAAAGGAAACTTGGACTCCTTTAATAATATTAACAAGAAAAACGGTATGTCAAGTAGTGGACTCATTGAGTTGTGAAATGTCAGATATGACAATTCTGTTTAAAATATAGTAACACGAGCAGTGTAAGAAATATAGTTAAAAGATCAAATTCCTGAGGATGGCTTGGCGGATGATGAAAAAAATATTTACGTCATTACCTATTAGTATTAAATACATTGAATAAGTGGCATAGCGAGGTGTATTAGAAATTCATTACAGTAAGGAAATTAAACAACTGTACTTATGATGGTCATTGACTTTATGTCGGTAATTTTTCAAATCCGAAGGTTTTAAAAAGTTCATATTGATGTAAAATGTCTTTAAGTATACTTGATCCTTCGGGTACAATATCCGTTACATATTTTGATATTCCGTTATATACTTCTGTTCTTCTTTATCTTACTTCTTTTCTTGAAATTGTCTTTAATCTTACTACTGATAGCGGCATTACAAAATTCTTCAACATGCTTAAAATTAACATAGCTGTTGTTCTACAAAATATAAAAAAAAAAACACAAAATAAACATATATGAGTAACATCTGCTATCGATTCTAGGGAATATATCAAATAAGGAGACGTATGTCTCTGCCAGAATTAATACCTGATTGGCCCGACTTGATGGAGGCTGTCAAAACGAAGGTTCGATAAAATGGACGAATAAAAGTAAACCTTAAAAATTGATAGACTTCTGTCCTATTGAAATCGTAAACAATTCGAAATCTTTCATAATTTGCAACAAGAATTCAAATTTCCTAAAAATTTTATTGAACCTCTCATACAGTGTAAGAAAAAAAACATGCGTAATGTATTTCAATAGGACAGACAATCTATTTTAAATAATGGAGTGAAATAAAATTATAAATGAAATAACTAAACTTATCCTTTAAAGTTAGGGTCTACAATAAATGATATGAAGAAAATTTGGTTGCAAATTCTTAAATGTTTTTTGTGAAATTTGTTTTATACGTTGTTGATCCTAAATTTGAAGCGATTTAAATAAAAACTGCATAAATAATGAATTTAATAAATAACTTGCACAAGGTTTTTGTATCACCACTTCACGTTTCTTCTTTAACTTCATTTACAGGGAATGTAAGTGGAATGAATCGGGTGATGGTTCACTCTCTGTTGGATTGTTCTTAGACATATTTGATTACAGGTTTCTTTGTGACGTCGAATTGAGGAGCTTTTTCACGTCATTTAAAATTGACTTCTCTTCATTTACACCATTATTAATTCCAGCTGATGCATCCGGTGTTGCAGATTTTGGAATTTTATTTACATTAGATGTGCTGGCTAAAACTTTGATTAAAGACTTTTTGAAAGCCAGTGCAATCACCTTCTATCTTTCTATACCTTGGTCGCTGTTGCGCATAGTGACACATTATTTACACATGTATTACATTTTACTGAGACACTAGATTTTCCTTATCGGGTATCCCAAGACCTGTTAGGTACGGCGTAAAAATTTTACTAAGGATTTGTGGATATTTTGTAGAGATCCCATAGTAGAAGACCGTCTCTTGCGGAACTGATTCCGGATTGGCCGGTGCTGCACTCGTTCAAAAGAAACGAGGTTTGACACCGAACGCTCTATCGTCATTTCCTCGTTAGACGACACAATGCATCTTGAATTGTACCACTCAATGGAATTATTTGTCGCACGAGTCACGTCACGAACACTGGAGCATTCAATTTGTCCAGTAAGATTTCGTGATAAACATCTTGCACTAAGTCAGTTATAATTACAATCAGGTTTATCAAATGACCCTAAAATTAGTAATGTAATTCTTATATTTCTATTTTTTCTTAAAGGTGGATTAATATTTGTAATTAAAATAAAAAAATGAAGACTGGTTTGAAAGGCATTGCAAAATTACAGTCAAATTCGGTACAGGAATTTTACTCGTCTCATGCTCTTTTGTAGTATGATTTAGACTTTATACTCAATATATTATATATTACAGTGCAAGTAATTTTAGAAATTTTACTGGACGATAAATTAGAATTGATGAAGTCACCTCGTATCGTATTAATAGCGCACAACTGTTCTACTCTCTTTTATTCCTTAATTTCTCTCATCGTGATCTCTTCCGCACATTGAAAATTTGTTAGATCAGCACAACGCACAGGTGATTGTTATGCACAGTGTCTTCGATGTTTCGGGGTTTTGTCTATGAGACGTTCAAAAATGATGAATTTGTGTGTTGTGACTAAATTACTACATTAAGGACATCAATTTAAATTATATCATTATTTTTGACAGATCATAGCTTTTGAACACTGCTAGTATAAATTTAAGATTCGCCCACTATTGCACATCTCTTCAATGTCAATAAAGAAATTCCAATGTCTGTACAGTAGCATGGTGTTTTAAGTGACGGGTGATCATGACGAAGAATGGCTGATAAATCTAACGCCTCGGTTACCATATTGTATTTACGTTGACTTTAATGCATTTGATTTTTCCGTTAAGTGATTGTCGAAATTTATGAGGTCTGGGGTTAATTAATGGTTAGCACTTAGCTTTTGTCTGAAGAGCACTTTTTTTTTTACTCCGCACGGTGTTTTCTTGTCTGAATCGGGTATATTAATTTCTCGCCGGACATACTTTTCAGAAACAAGAATCCTTCTTGAAACCCCTCGTAGATCAAACCGCAAAGGAAGGCAAGGATAAGAAGGTGGTATTCGAAGCTATCTTCACGAAACCAAATGCTAAACCGAAGTGGCTCTTCCGCTCTGACGTAAGTTATTTTAGTTTATATACATAACTAACATATGAAATATTAAATCACTTTATCACTTTTAGTTTTTGATCTAATATTCTAAGAGCTTGCGTCGTCGAATTTTATTGTAAGCGGTGTGGTGGACAGACAGGTTAAGCTACTAAAGGTACCAATTTAATTCTTAGGTGTAGAGAAAATGTGTGTCTAATTTGATGTTTGTTGACTACCGCGAACAGTTAATATCAGTTAGTATGCATACCTATGTGCTAATTATATAAATCAACAATTATACCTTACCGAATTCGTCAATATTTATTATTGACAAATGCTCAGTCTTCCTTCACTTTATAAGATAATCATAGTTCAGATTATATAATTTATTATAGGAACTGTTCCCTGGCTCGAAATATAAAATGACGAACGAACAAGATTCATACAAGCTGATCATTATGAACCCCAAAGTCGAGGATACGGGTAAAATAACGATTGAAATTGGTGGCATATCGAGCACTGCGTTTTTGGAAGTTATTGAACCTGATCCTACATATACCTTCACCAAGCCTCTCAAGAAGAATCTAACTGGATATACCAAACATGAAGTCGTTCTTGAGTGTAGTGTATCTAACAGCCTGGCAATCGTTTCGTGGTGGAAAGGTGAAACGAAATTAGAAGATGGTGAGGAATTCCAGATATCTAAAGATCTTTCAGGTGTCTGCAAGTTGTCTATCAAGAAAGCCAAATTCGAAGACGCAGGTAAATACACCTGCAGGATCGAAAAGCAACCAGATAAAACTGAATGTGATGTTAAGATTATTGGTAAGTTTATATGCTATACTTTTGCTAGCCTATCTTTTTTTGAAAAACTGAGAGTGTCTATAAAATTATATATTGTGTTATTTAATTTCCAGAATACCCATATAAATTCACTAAAGTGCTTAAATCTCAACAAGCTATCGAGAAAGATACGATCACGTTGGTTTGCGAACTCGACGATGCTGCTGGTGATGTCAAATGGTAAGAATTTAATATAACAATAACTCAGGAAATGCATTCCTTGATTTTTAAATTTGACAAAAAAAGATCTTCTATAACAGTGTTAATCAAATTAAATGAACTATTGAGGAATACTTTTCACTTAAAAAACTTATACAAATATTTGCAATCTGAAAAACATGGGAAAATAAATACTTTTGTTATAAGTACTACAAAATACGCTACTTCTAATAGGTTCAAGAACGACGAACCATTGAAGGTTGATAAACGCATCTCGATCGTCAAGGAAGGAAGGAAACGAAAGGTGATAATTAAGGATGCCAAGGTGACAGATGCTGGCAACTTCAAATGTGTCAGCAACGCGGATGAAACCGCTTGCGAATTGATCGTCAATTGTAAGTGCACTAATCCCTAGACTATGAACTTGTTCACCTATGTATAAAATCTAATTGAAAACTGTTTCCAAAGTCCGATACATAAATTAAATAACTATATGAAATTTTTTAAACACACGTTACGTGATTACTGAAATTTTTCAAATTATTTTAGAATTGTTTAGTTATTGATTGGATATTTAATAATTGCTGAGAACTTTAATATGGATGGTAAACGCTAACCTATAGATGTTTAAACAGTGAACATTGACAACAATATGTGAGCTATAGCATTTAAAAGGCTTTAAACAATTTTTAAAACAATCTTTATCATTGGTATTATAAACGAACTTGACAATAATTAATGTTAATGTTTGAACCCATGTTCCTAGAAACCTGTACTCGAATTGGGTTAGGCATATTATCTATTGTCTGGAGTCAGTAGACCTAAACGAAATTCTGATTTATAGTCGATTTTAAACTACGGACATTTAGTCTTACATCTGCGTCTGGTAGCAATAGTTGCATCCCAATTAATCCCAATCCCAAAAAATTTGCAGAACAATTTAGAACAGTTTTGGTAAAACTTCGAGTCAGTTATTAATTTTGTACTACTTTAAGATTATTTCAATTTCTAACTTGCTATTACATTTTTTCAGACTCGAATCGCTTCAACAAGAAGTTGAAGGACACCGAAGCAATTGAGAGGGATAAGGTTGTTCTGGAGGTTGAACTCCAGGATCAAACCGCAGAAGCCGTTTGGACTTTCAATGGACAGCCAATTGTTCCTAACGAGAGGTATTGTCTTTAACTTGATTTTTGGGTTACATCAATTTTAAAGATATTTGTGTGATATTTAAAATAAGAATTTATAAGTTATATGAACATGGACAGTTACTGAGTTTACCGATTAATTGTGCAATATGTATCTTTAACTAGAATTGAGATTAAGAATCTGGGCGGTGGCAAACACCAGTTGATCTTCAACAAAGTGGAAATGGAGGACGATGGCGAGATTGTATGCGAGTCCGGTAAACTGAGCTCGTCTTGCAAACTCAGTGTCAAGAAAGGCGAATCTAAGCCTGCAATCGAGTGTCCGGATGAATTCTTCGGCCCCGCTGGACATCCCTTCGTTATTGAGGTGCCTTATAAAAGTGAGTATATCAACAAGTTAGTACATCATCGAACGTAACTAATCATAACAATGGATAACATTTTTGCCCAAATACGTTATTTTACATTATTATATCATCTTATGCTCTGTTATTGTCATTCTACATTAATGCTGAAATAAGCAAGCGCAACTCTAAAATTGATTTTTATTTTTAGTTAGCGGTACCCGACAGACACCAATCGAAGCTAAATTATTTAAGGATGGCAAACCCCTGCCGAACAAGGAAGTCGAGGCTGTTGTAGAACAAGAAAAAGTCCTCTTCAAGATCAAAAAGCCAAGCAGAGAAGGTTCTGGAAAATACCAAATCAAACTTTCGAACGCCCAGGGTGAAGATTCCAAAGATGTTACCATTACTATGCAGGGTGTGCCTACTCCACCAAGAGATGTGGAGGTTACCGAGGTATTCCAGACATCGTGTGTCGTGACATGGAAGGTTCCTGAAGACGATGGTGGATCACCAATCGTCAAATATGTTATCGAGAGACAGGTAGAATACCGTTCTCGCTACTTCTTATACCTTCTATTAAATAGTGCTAGTATTAATGAGTAAAAATAAACAATATAAAAAAATGATCGATTTAAGGGCTAATTTTAATACGACTCTTTCAGGACCTTTCCCTCAAAGCTGGCTGGGACAATGTGGCTGAAGTTGCGCAAGGAGAACCAACCAAAGTCAAGGTAGAAGATCTCGTGGCAAAGAAGACCTATAAGTTCAGGATTCGTGCTGTTAATAAGATCGGTTCGAGTGAACCTGGAGTCTTTGCCAAGCCTGTGCTGGCTAAGGACCCATGGGGTACGTATAATTTTGAACACATTGTTAACGTGTCTGCATTTTGATAAAAATTTAATAATTACACTTTTGCCCAGATGAACCGTCCAAGCCCAAGAATGTGGAACTCACCGACTGGGATAAGGACCATGCCGACCTCAAATGGCAGAAGCCAGATAACGATGGTGGTGCACCAATTACCGGATACATTATTGAGTACAAGGTACGTCGAAAGTAAGAGATACGGAACATGTTATCTCTTTGTGAATCAGCGTATTATACTTGTAATTGTCTTCATTTTAGGAGAAGTTTGGCAAAGATTGGGTACAAGGCAAGGAAGTTCCCGGTGACGCCTTATCAGCAACTCAGGACGGGCTTAAGGAAGGATGCACGTATGAATTTAGGGTTCGAGCTGTCAACAAGGCAGGACCCGGAGAACCCAGTGACAGTACTAAACCTATTATTGCGAAGTGCAGATTTGGTTAGTATCAATTCTTCACAATCTCTGAATCAAATTATGGAAATGTTAGTATAATCATCTTCGTCTGTTTATTTTTTTAACAGTTAAGCCATACATCATCGGTGAGGGTGTCCAGAGCATAATCATTAAAAAGGGCCAAATTATCACTTTCGACATCAAGTACGGCGGTGAACCTGAACCAGAGGTCAAATGGTTCAAAGGAGAAGAGGTAAATATAAAAGAAACCGGAGATAATTTTTTAACTTAAATAATATTTTGCTAATGCCATCTGAAACACAGAGGTTCGAAGATAAAAATTAAAAATGTCGTACACGTATTTTCTTATAATAAAGAAATCGAATAATTTTTTTTTAAACATTGATGGCTTTCAAAAGAAATTATATTAATGCTTATTTTGTTTTGTCCAAAAAAAGAAACGAGGGAAGCCGTACACTGAGAAGGTTAGATGGGTGAAAAAATAAATGTTGTATCTGAGAATGTTTCTAAATATTTACTTAAACAAACTATTCTGTTATACGCTCATGAACTGTGCTAACATCACTACACAAAATATACTTGGCAGCGACATCAAGTTTGAATGAATTCGACATAAATATTGTCTGAGATTATACAACTATGTAAGTCGAAAAGGTTTTAACTAGAAATTCATTCAAAGCTGATCGTCTTATAAAATCGCCAAGAACGCGATAACTCGTGCTGCTACGGCAACGTAAATGCTTTCGATGTTGTCAATTACTTATCAAGCGATAAAGATGCATTGATACACCACCCATCGAAAACAACGCAACATTGTCTTTTATCGTCCCGATATCACTCAGGCACGAGTTGTACACGAGATCATAGACATCTCAGCATTTCATGACTTTAAACATGCATCAATTCGTCTACTTTTCACGACGCTCGTTGCCCATCAGTACTTGCAGTACATAAAATGCATCTTCATCGATTTATGAAATCTTACCTAAGCAAAATGTAATTGCATAATTGTAGTTATTTCGGTAAACTATTTTACCATTGGCTCCTTCTTCCAGTAGAAGGCACTCTTTGTAATTGAGTTGCGAAACAGAATTATGCTAGACCTTCTTAATGTAACTTCACAGATTCACAAAACATGCCAATATTGTTACGATCTAACACCATTACATTTTTACTCTATGTATGCTATCACTAAGCATTTTGTTATGCCTTCGATGTTTTAACATCTGATCTTTGATGGCTGCAGGACATATATCAGATTTATCTTCATAAGCATTTTTATTTACTTTAAGACATATATGTCATTTGTTACTAATGTTTTTGGTTTGACAATGGAAAAATTGAATTCTTTCATATGTTTGCCGTGGTTGAAAATTTTGATTTTTCTCATATTACCATCAGTTATTAGATATAATAGTATTTTCAATGAAATCAGCCACCATCAAGGAGCGGATTTAGAATTTTATATTTTGCATTTCTCTTATACGTTTTTGTATATTTAGGAAATCAAAGACGATGGTGACCGCATCACTATTGACAAGTACGAGAGGAACACGGTTATCACGGTGAGGAAGACCACCAGAATTGATAGCGGAAAGTACAAACTTGTCCTCACCAACTCGTCTGGAACTTGCGAAAGCATTGGCGATGTTGTTGTATTGGGTAAGTAAATGTCTTTTAATATGACATAATTTAACAAAAATCGCAGCATCTAGCTAATAATTTTATGGAATCGAAGTTAAAATATTTTTTAACAATTCTGTAATA
>DWDT01001741.1:0-15167 GCA_018245595.1 Microceris scylla | reverse complement strand
CTATAATACCCGGCCGTGTCTTGATCTCAGTACCTCCCGATTGGCTTTCGTATTTGCAGCCACTCGACTAAAGGGGCAGTTAAAATATATCATTTCGTTCGTTTCGCATTCGTTAATATTCTTCGTCAATTAGATGATAATTTAAAAAAATCATTACTGTGTTCATTATTTCAATTATTTGAAGGAACCTCTTCACTAATAGTGTGTACACGATCTCTCGGTCGCGACTATAATCATTCCAACAATACGAAACATTGAACTACGTCGCCTGTTCTCTGCGCTTATTACTCTCCGCTCATTAGTAGCTACAATGAAGCAACAGTTTCCATTTCCAAAATATGTCCATTAATCATTTTTAACAGGTATTAATAATGTACCGTTATTAACAAAGAAAATATGTCAATGTCACAATAGCTATCGGTGATAAGTATTGTAGTGTAAGGCAGTGTTCAGTGTAAATGCATGAAGAGAAGTGACGAATGTGGAAGGAGTACGTCAGGTCTACTTCATTAGGGATTTGACAATAGAATATAATAGTATCTAATGATTAATATATCGCAATTATTTACGTGTTGCTTGAACTAAGACGTAAGCTAAGAAATTTTGAAACAGTGGATAAATTTTATTTATGTTTAAATAATTAGATAAGTTAAGATAATAGGCAAACGATACCTAAGAGAAGTTTAACATCTTAGGGTAATATTATTAAATAACAATTATTTGCAATAGATAGGGTTGTTTGGTTCTTACTGGTGTAAAATAGCCGGCATGATACGTTCATAGGCATCTTCCATTAACCAACAACCACCGAAAAGTGATCAGGGTTACTATGTATTGCTCCACTTTTTCAGTAACAATGACTAATAATTTAGCATGCCAAGACTACGTGCCCCTCTTGAGCATATTAATTTAAAAATAATTGTGAAAAATGAATTATTTCAGTAACACCCTCATACAAGGAGCCGATGCCGGGCTGGGTGGACAACCTTAATGGTCCTATAGGACTTATGATTGGCGCTGGTAAGGGCGTGATCCGGTCCATGCACTGCTATGGCCACTACCACGCCGAGGTGGTCCCCGTGGATATCGCCATCAACGCTATCATCGTCATCCCTTACTACATCAACACACAAATTGAAAAGTTAGCTTTTAAACATATCACATTGGTTTTTTTTTACTTTTTCTATATTATTAGCTTTGGCACTGTAGAATTTATGCACATATACATAATAATAATAATAATAGTTATAAAAAGAATAATGAATTATACTTTTAAAATAAGGCAAAAATAGGTCATGGCAACTCGTATCAGACTTTTAAGCTGCATTATTGGCAGCACGGGCATATGCAAAAAAAAGTACAGATAATGGAGGTATAATAGCTTATTTAGTAGTAAATATGATTTCTTATTAAAGATAAGTTTTTAGTTAAAAGTTCAGTTCTTTATCCATGTCCTCAGGTCTCCAGAAATACCAGTCTTCAACTTGACTACAGGCGACGACAGGAACACCACCTGGCGCGAAGTGCTGGACGTGGGCAAGGCGACGGTGCGCAAGTACCCCTTCGAGGGGCCCCTGTGGTACCCCAATGGCAACATCAGGCACAACAAACTCATACACAGCCTTTGTGTCTTCTTCTACCACATCATTCCTGCGTATCTGATTGACTTCTTGATGTTAATTTTTGGACAGAAGAGATTGTAAGTACATAACTATGTTTTATTATATAAATATCCGTATAATGTTTTAAGTATAAAACATGGTAACAATTGCATATAAAATATGGCAACACTTGTTCATTTACATGACGCATGGGCTGTATGGAATTAAAAGTTGCAAGCTAAACATAAAAAGAAATAAAGAAAAATATATATTAGAACGTCACACGAGCTCATTTAATCTCAAACTAGGCAGAACCTGTGCTACGGTAAACATGGTTAATCTACCAAATATATACATATAAATATAATATATGAATATAAATATTAACCGGACACGTGGGAATCGAAGCCCTGACCCCCAACACTGCAGTGGGATTATTTAATCAGATAAATTAACCGAACAAAAGCGGGCCTTGACTCGTTAATATCTTACATATGTATTGTATTATTTAGTAAAAGTAAATCTATGAAGTAAACATTATGACTCACTAAATGATGAGAATATCTGGGCGAGATCAATATACATATTTGTATTCTTATTTACCTGCGTCATGAAAACTTTTGAATGTAGGATTTTACATAATTTTTATCACTAAGGAGTACTGAATACCGTATACCGGTTTACCTCATTCATACATTTTTCCTACATCCTTTTGTCATTATTTTTATGGCATGTTTCAACCAAGGCTTCGTAACAATCACGTGCGTTAAATCACGTGTAAGAATGCCTACAGTTACGGGCTGAATCATATTGTTGCGTAATATCTCGTATCTTATATCTGTAGGTAAATCCCGTGGTTAGTGTTTTTATAAAAAAATATAACGATCGTGTAATAATTGCCAGAAGTAATTAAATAAAAATGTGAAACGAGTAGGTACCGCGCAATCTGAGTAGTAATTGTGTACGTACATACATATGTATATTATGTATAGTACACACGACATTTTATGTTTAGTGTTTAAAAATTAGTTAAAACAGTAACATATATAAAACCTCCATTAAAAATTATTCTTTATTTTATTTTAATACGATTGTTTGAAGAAATTTAATAATAATTGATTCTATTTAATAATATTGTCAGAAAAAAATGGGCAATAGTAGATATTATACGTAGCACACAGTTATAATTGTAAATCATTCTTTAGTGACGAAGAGATGAAGATGAAACAAGAAAGAATAGTTTCAATGACGTCACATTTTGTACAGTAACATTTTGGCCACACTTAAATCTTGCTATATTCTCAGACTAGTTTAAATGAATTTAGAATTTAAATAACACGCAGTATGTGCATTGACTCAAGTCTTCGCGAATTACTTTAATCTTTATCAAACAATGTAATATTGAATTTGTGTTAGTTGTATGAAAAATCCAAGGATTTCAGTGCCTATATTAACGTATGGCTAATATTTGCTGATTCCACAATAAAAAGTATAGAGACTGTGTCTCGAGAAAAATGATATTGAAACTTGAAAGTAGGAATGATTAAAATGTTCACCAAATATTTTGTTTCAGTATGGTACGAATACAAAAACGGATCTCAGTGGGACTTGAAGTTCTTCAATACTTTACAACTCGCGAATGGTGGTTTGACACACATAATTTCAAAGCGCTAGCCACGAAACTGAATCCCGTCGACTTTGCCATATATCCCATGGATCTAGCCATTATTGAGATCGTACCGTATATAGAAAGCTGTATGATCGGGGGCAAGATGTTCTGTCTCAAGGAAAAGATGGAAAACTTGCCGAAAGCGAGACTACAGAATAATATGTAAGTCGTTGAATTGTAATTGAAATTTCTTTAAGTAATTCTGACGATGCAGCGATTCCTAGGACACTAGCAGTGAGAATTTAAGGGTCGAGAATTCAGACTCCCATTGCGGGGATTCTTAGTTCAAATCTTGTTTGGGTCTATTTACTAAAATATGCGTAGTCTAAAAACCTCCAGTTGGCCAGTGTGGCAGACAATGGTCTTAGCATTTCTCATATTAAGGGGATACACATGCCCAACAGTGGAACGATAAACGAATTCATAACCATAATGATTGAAAAAGTTTAAAACTTTCGTAATATTATTATAACACACTATTTACATCCCCGACCACCATGACAAGCGTGAGAATTCTAGGAAGAAAACTCCTCTTTATTAGAATGGCATAAATTCCGCGGTGGACTGATATATACCGATGATGTGACATTATTTTCAGATTATTCCTACTCGACCTGATAGTGTCCGCGTTTCTGTATCTGCTGCTGCTCTATTTCCTGGTCCTCTACATCGAGCCGCTCCGAGTGATCCTCAGCTACTGCCCACTTGTCAGCTTTCTACCGCTCGTGGGAAATGTTGTGTTTGCACAGGGAAACGTGTAATAATAATTATTTTATTTTGAGATACACGCAGTGTGTAATTTTATCTTATTAATTAGAAGCTTTAATGCATTCTCCTACACATATATGTAGGTACTCAAATTATAATCCAATTAGTAACTAGTAACTACACTACCAATCTGAGTAGTTAAACTAGTTGTATATATTATGTTTATTAAATGGCCGGTCGATTGATGGCCATATTTTTATATACAGACAGTTATATGGAAGTATAATTCAATTTCGCGTCGTCGGTCCAGTGGAAGCAAGCGCGGCTACTGGTCGGAAAGTAATGGGCTCGATCGCCGGGTAGGGTATTATTGGATTTTTCTAATTTGAAATACCTTGTAGTAACTCGAAGTCTAGATCTGTGCCCGGAACATGGCAATAGGCTCACTAGCTATCCCATAGGACGAAACGTGAGTGTGTACTACACTTCTCTGCGTACTTTTTCTGGGATTATAGACGTAATGTTATGTTCTATTTCCACAGTTTTACGGCTATGTTATAAATAAATATGTAACTATATCATGTCACCAAATTCTAAATATACATTTGAAAGTGAGTATTGTAACGATTTAGTTTATAAGTAGTATTATATTTTAAGACGGTATAAAATAAATATTACTGCGAAAAGTGGAGGTGTAGTATAGTAATTTCTATCTCATTTGTATTGCGGTGCAATTTTTTCTATAATTATGTACTGTACATAAGTATTATGAGAGCAATTTCGTCTGTAATTATTTAGTATACAATTACAAGTATTGTAAGGGCACGAACACACTAAGCAAGTTATTTCTGACGGTGTATCCAAGCTGTTGATTATTCCTCATTAGGATACAGTCACACAAAAAGAAATCGATAAATTGAGGCAAGTTCTTTCTAAGTTACCAATACGGTTTTAAAGTTACCAATACTTACTTGCCAGTTAGTTAATAGTCTCGACACAACACAACTGTAGAAAAATTCTATACAAATAGTATTCGATGCTCATGTATTATTGAAGATGAGCAGGTTTTTGTTTAGAGCGGTAGTGCGTTGACAATAAATCGCGATAACAGTACCTGTACATTATAAATATAATGCATAATCAATAAACGATTTTCCGGCATTTTATCCTTTTATTATCTCGCTGTAATTGTTTAATATATTTACCCGCATAGTTGTTGATGATGTCTGTCAATAATATGTTATTTGTCTGTAATGGGATATTGTCAAATGAAACTATGAAACTGTTCCTGGGTAACGAAAAAAATAGGCTTTCTTTTAATAACAGTATTATTGAATTATTTATTCAAATCAGTTTCTCCTACTTTATTAATTGTCATCACCTTAAGAATAGTTGGGGTGTAAGGGCTTCCAGCCACCATCTCAGGAGCCCAAGCCAAGCTTGCAGATGAGCTTGGTGCACTCTGCTATGACAGGCGAGGCTCTGGCGACCGGCTGATTGCGGTATAGCGCAACCTAAATAGGCACGGCTAAATGCCCTGGCCGCCGAGACGGGCATATCCTAAACCGATAGAAGGAGCACGCTAGGTCTGAAATATTAGAAATATTTGCACTCAGAACTCTGTCTACCCGCAAGGTACGTGTGATGACGTAATCATTGAAGTTAGGTGTGTATAATTATGTACGTTAATATTCACAGACCGAAAGCAATGAGTGTAGGTAGTTATGTTTAAAGGCGCTATCTGAGTTTCGGTGTTAAAAGTCAATATTTGACCTCAAGATAACGGTTTATTACATTGCTTGTGTCGTATAAGTAGTATATAATTATATGTGTCAAATCCAGTTAATATATGTCTTCATATTTCTAATATACTGTTAAGCACTCATAACCTTTTGGTTTAGTTTTGTTTAGGGGTTTAAGGTTGAAATCTTGGCGCGGTGTTCTATGATTAAATGTGGTGAAAAAACCTACGTATTTTAGGGTTCTATGTCTTTAGGCTCCATCTAGATCTTTGAGGCGCGTGAAGAAGAAGCCTATCAATCCGTAAGTAGATAGCACTATGGCACAAAATTTTCTAAATATGACATGAAACGCCTGAAAGCGCAACGATAGAAAGAGTGACAATAATGATGATGATGATCGCAGATGGATCATAACGTTAAATATAAAGAATGATGTATAAAATGGTTTCGTTATATTCATCTCATGGTGTATGTCCCCGTTTGTCTTATGTACATTTCATCAGAATTTTACCATTTGCACAAACCTTAATAACTTAAGATTGCGTTATGAGGTCACAACAAAATATGTCAAATGTTTGTATGGTTATTATTACTTTAAATATACTCAGAGATTGTTGGCTACAGAATTTTATTTCAATTGTAAAAAAACAATGTTAAATTATCGAAAGGACTGTGTAACTACATATATGAAGATCACAGGCCTCGTGTTATCTCTTATGGGTTAAACAATATACCTATTCGTAGTTAGAACACTTATCGCAAACTGAACCAAGAACAAAGGCAAAAATAATATGCCCAGTATAAAATGACGCATATTATACTAAGATGAGTGTACTCATTCCGTGTACATAAGATAACTTGAAGGATTTAGAACGACCCCAAAGTATCCTATAGTTTCTTTCACATATTTGTTGAGTTGTAATCAATTTAAGGAAAAAAAGAGATTTAAACCAGATTCACTCCAATTTATAAACGTATCTACGTACTCGTATGTAGTCATTTTGTCGCCGATTTAAATATGGGGTTGTTTTTTGGAGTCGGAAGGGGGTTAAAGTCAAAACATTTTTCGTATTCATTAACAGACTTTTTAATCGCTTTTTTATGACAATGTCAAAAATATTACACGTCAAATAAGTTTATTTTCGCGATATTATTGCAAAAATAATATGAAAATAATTAATATTACGGTACGCCAGGGTTATAGGGTAGCCACCGAGTGTATAGAAAATATTTATTTAAAAAAAGGCATTGTCTTTGTTTATACTTAGTTTATGACTGGCACATACAGTATGTAGGTATGTTGTACCTGACATGTGGTAACAGAAATATTTCTAACAAGAAAATTAGTGGCTTACACTGGATTTTATTTGCATATATTACTATATGTGTACATTATATTACATATATTCACTGGCACTATAACACATCTATTTAAATTCTCCTAAAGAAATATTTCACAATTATCCGTTGAATACGCACGCGTAGACGGAAAAATCACTTGGTAGTATGTTCACTGGCAAATAGTAACATGGCACAACGAATGTGTTCCGACTCAATCAAATCCAAATCGAAAACCTAAATCTTCAGTTCGAAGTTGTGTTTCGTGTTCACAGATGAAGAACATTTTTTGTGAACAGCCGATATCGTTCAGCTGCCCGGTGTAGAACATGGAGCCGCATTTCTCATTGCCTCCACCGTCGGGCTGACCATACCCCCACTCATTGTAACCACTCTCGCGTACTGGCACTCCTGTAGGAAAAGCAGTATATTAAGAGAAGAAATAGTGCGGTGTTGGACAGAATTAGTGAATATCGATAGCAGACATTTAATATTATCATCATCAAAGTCACTTCATCGACATGTCTCCGCCCATTCCTGGATATGTGCCTCCCCTATGGGAATTTGGATTTATAGTTCTCATACGCAGGCAACAGGTTGGAAATCGTAAATGAAACATAACATAATGACTGAAACATAGATTTTTTTAAAATCACACTCGAATTTGAAGAAATATAGAATTAATAATAAAAAGAAATTGACGAAGTACCTTGGATGGTAATCCAATCATAATCGCCGTCCTTGAATCCTAAGTGGACAGCTCCTCTCAGGAAGTCGCCCTTGACATTGTCTTTGGGTGCTTCGGCGGTGATGTTGACCAAGTGAGCGGCTTCCCCCTTCGAATTGATGATAGCTAAGTACGATTGTTCTGCATTGCACGTCGCGTACGCATCTGCCCAAGTTCTTGGCGTCAGATGGAATTTATAACATCTGTCTAGCAGATGGTTGTAATGGTAATCTGTTAGAAATAAATATTCACTCGTCAAATATAGGTAGTTATTAATATTTAGGTAGTTATTAATATTGTACGTGGTGTTCATAGGTCCAGAATCAAATTTTCGTTGGTATATTTTTTTTTTTGCTTTATATCTTGTTCATTAAACAAGTATATTAAAAAGTTAAATACTGTATAAAATAAACTTGGTCTGCCAACACAAAATTGGCCAGTGTGGCAGACTATGGCCTTAACCATTTTGATTATCATAATGAACTTATGTCTAACAGTGTAAAGATAGAATTGATGATGATGAAAAACATCTTACCCGTATCAGGTATGTTGCACTGTGCGTTCCACTGCAAGGTTGCCAATGTTTTCTTGCAGATGAATGGCATTCTATTTTCGCAGTTGTCGTCATTGAGTTTACCATCCCTTTTCAACACCACACAACCCTCTTTGCCATCACTGTTGTTCGGCTCTCCATGATCCCAATTATTATAGACATCTTCTATCGGCCTACCTAAGCACCAAATAATGGAAGTTAGTATGCTTCAAAAACAAGCTTTATATTTACAAATAATCCTATTTAGGTATCTATTGTTTAACAAATCCATATACTTGAAGCCTATAAAACTATGTTTCTGAACAAGGTGAATGTATTTGAAATATTTAAAAATAATTATTACAGTAGAAATATATACCAACATTATTAATAGTTATTTTAGTGGATAGACCTAACGACCGATTGGTAAAGTTATGTGAAACGGTTCAGTAATTATTACCTATACATCGACTGGGACATATTGACTACTGTATTCTTCAATTTCCACGTAAATCATAATCTAAGCCAATGTTTAAAAGATTTAGTTTTTTTTTTGTATGTTTGTTTGTAATGGGTAAACTCAAAACTATTAAATATATCTTAAACATACTTTAACATATAGAAAGCTACATTATCAGTGAGTAACATGGCCAACATTTTATTTTGAAATATTTGAAATTACTACAAAAATTACAATAATGTAACATAAGATCTCGACAAATTTGTCAATAATGGTAATTATTTGGCGTGCGTCGCGAAAACTATTGACAACAAATTACCCCTCAAAAATTCCGTGAGGCTATATGGTTAACTATGTATGTTTAAATACATATATAGTTAAATATTGATTGTCACACTAAAGCTTTTTGTTATGTCCCAATAAAGGGTAAAATAAAAAAAAATACTCGCTATAATATTGAGTCAGAAGTTCAGAATCTATCTACGACAACTTTAGCCTAGACTGAAGCGAAGCGAGGCAGAGTCGCTTCTTCTATAAATGCAATTGAAGTTTAAAAGGTCGCTTGTATTCGCTTGCGCTCAATTCTAAGCTGACTATTGCTACATTAAGCCCGTAACTTAAGCATCATAGATCGTTAGCTCTAGCTTTGAAATGGCAGACAATAAATGCAACATAATCAATTGAAAATATATATTTTATCAGTTTAAAACAGCCAAAATTGTCATGCAAGTAACATAATTGACAGGTTTATACTGACATCTCAATAACTATGGCTTACTTTAGTTTACTATGGTTTTGACCTTCTTCATTCTGTGCCAAAAACCTTTTCCAATATTGAAACGATAACAGTTGATGATATATGTAGCTAGTGGTATCTTTAAGAATACATACTTAAATATAGGTACACTTCATTTCAAAAAATTGTCATTGACTTATATATTGTTCATATATAATACACATATTTGCAAGATAACGTAATTACAAAATTACGTGACAAATTTCATGAAGACAATAAATTAAAGGATAGTTTATGGAAATTTCATGCTTATAATTATAATTAATATAAGATTATCTGATGCCATACAAATATTTTAATACTTGTGAACAATCAGAGCCATTATATTTAAAAATTCGTCAGTACTAATTATCAGTACTCACCATCAACAGTATCGAATACTTCTTTCACGTTCCAATCACCTACTCCGATGTAGAGCCACGGTATGAAAGGTTGAGTGTCATTCCAAAAATTTATAACCAACGCAGCCTCGTCTTCGTCTTCCGGGAAAAAGAGAGTAGCACCTTCCCACTCGCACTTAGTTTTTGCATTGGCCCAGGTTTTTTTCTGAGTGTGGAGTTTATAAAAACTCTGTGAATCTTTTATGTAATTGTAGTCTCTACGGAAGAATTCGTTGTCTTGACAATCTAAAACATCGCACAGAATATGTAACGTACTTAGCGATAAATACTTAAATATCATCTTTTTTATAATTAAACCCTCACGTCACGTCTTTAATGGGGTGAACACAGCATTGAGCTAATTATTATCTCTATCCCGTAGACCTGAAAACTTTTTCTATATCAATCACTCTCTTTGTACACAGTTAAGTATTTAAATTTATGATTGTAATACATTTATCTATGTATAGAAATGAACATTTAATGTATTTCTAGTATTTATATCTATAATAATTAATAATAATTAATATATATCTATAATATGAAATATCTATGTATAACAATAAATATAATATATCAATAATTTATGAACATACTCACGGGAAATACGGAATATGCACTGTATCAAGAACACTAGAACAAATTTCCTTATCATTTTAACTGCGTGTGTCTACAATAGCTTCGAAATCGGAATGAATCTAAACTTATTGTAACAACATTACACTTTGTGTGATACGAGTCAGTACTGTGCACATGTGTATCCGATTGAGCGTGGCATGCTAATGGCGAAAGATACAGCTGGGTACTTGCAATCTGTTCACCACACGGTAGACAGGAAAGATACTGATACATACACACCATGTACATGTTTATTAATTGATTTTCCAATCCATTTATATCTTTAAACGATTCTCCGTATTTTTATAATATCCAATGTATGAACAAATTATTTGTTTTTCTATCTTGAAATTTCCAGTAGTATCTCGAAGTTTGGATTTGTGCCCGGCATAAGGTCATAGGCTGGCCTCATTTTATAGCGGACATGTAACATAATAATATTACATGTACCCAGTTGGGTAACAATGGGAGTACTACACGCTTTGCCTACCCCTTCAGAAATATACAGGCGTGATGACATTATTATTTTATAACCTCACGCCAGGTACCTAACGGGTTTGGTTAAGTTATAGCAGATTATAAAGGAAACCCAAAACTTAAGTTATTGTATATGTTCACTTGTGAAACTTTTAATGACAGGAAATACTCGTATAATTTACTGAAATCGTCACTAGTTTTCAGTTTCTACGCCTTTAAATATTTTCTCAAACAACGTAGGTAATGATGATCCGCTTATTTGATCACATAAATTGTCTATGATCATAAATAGATAATTTTTGATCATGTATTATTTTTGGTACTGGTTGAATGTAAAAGTCGCGTCTGTTATTATACTTCTAAGCGACGTTTGTGCACGATAAAAGAAATATTAAAATGTAGTCGTACAAGACTGTTTTGGATTTTAATTAAAACATAAGAAAAATTATCATTAAACTTTTTTAAAATTTTGATTTAAATACATATCAACAATTTGTAATAAGTGTCAGTGCTATGTTTGACGGGCCATCTTTATACTAAAAGTGTTTCAATTGCTGTCTTTATAGACTGTATGTATAATATGTCTAAAATATAGCTTAAGCATTATAGGTATAAGAAAAAATTGTAACTTTAAAAAACAAATCGTTTTCTTACAAAGATTAACTTTAGATACAATTTATTAATAATAAAATTATAAAAATTAAAATTCGAACGAATATAATAACTTGTTCAAGCCATCAACAATCCGGCTGCTGAGTTAAACATTAAAAGCTACAAATTCACAGCTAAACTCTGTTGATGAAATAGGAAAAACAGTTTTACAGACGGCATGAAAGTTTCGAAACTCAATTCAATTTTATTTTTTGGAGTATGTTCTGTAAGGTATTTTGTAAACAATTTATATTATTACTGCATTTAAATTGTAAATATTAAAAGTATATGTTTTGTTTAACTTATATCATCAACAGGTATCGACCGCAAGAAAATAAAAATTTTCAAGCGTATTCTAAGCGACATCCGTTCGCCCGTTGGGCCGACGATCTTAAGAAGACTGGTGGTAGCGGCTGGATGAGATCTGCTGAGGATCGTGTGTTGACTCACCTTGGAAAAGACCTATGTCCAGCAACAGAACGTAAAAGGTTAAAGTAATGATGATGATGACTCCATTTGTTAATAGGAAACATGCATGATTTTTTTATGTATTAAATTAATCATTAACATCTTTGTAACTTCCAAAAAAAATATATAGGATTGAAAAAATTCATGCAAATTATTTCTCAAATTATTTATCAAGCTGGGTGGCGTGCTATTGGAGGGGCCTATGTCCAGCAGTGGACGGGAGTAGGCTGATAATGATGATGAATGATTTCTCAAACAGAAATTTAAAATATTGAATACATTTTTGCCGTTCAAACGCCGCCATTTAGCGCGCCCTTTGTATGACGTCACATGACACGTTCGTTACTGTAAGCGTTTCAGTTACTTCATACACATTTTCAATTTTAATTCCTATACAAATCATGGAAGAAGCTAAAATACCTTCTGACGAGTACAGGTATTGTATAGTACCTGAGTGCAAAAACACTAATAGAAATACAGCCGATAAAGTGTTTTTTCGTATTCCAAGCGATGCCAAAGTACGAAAACAATGGTGTAATATGATGAGAAGGGATATTGTATCTCAAGAATCATGTTTCACAAAAATGTGAGGATCATTTTAACGTAAACAAACTTAAGTACCTACTCAAAGAAAATTGTTCATGTAAATCGGAATAACGATTTATAAATATGAAACTTTAGTAATATTACGTGTAAATTATTGACATATAAATTAACTGCCTCGTTGGTCGAGTGGTTGCAAGCGCGACTACCGATTGTTAGGTTCTGGGTTCGAGTACTAATGCATTTTTCTAATTTAGAATTTTTAGTACTGATTCGGAGTCTGGAATTGTACCTGGTATATGGCAATAGGCTCACCGCCTATTCCATGGAACTGAAACGTATTTGGTAAGGCGTGACAGTGTACTACTCTTCTGCCTACCCCTTCGGGGATTACAGGCGTGATGTTACAGCTTAGCTCCTTTGATCACTGCGCACGTAAAATCGAGATTTAATGCAAAATATTATGTCATCATAAATACATCTATGTATTTTCGGTAAATTGTCCGATTGTGCTTTAACAAAACCAGTTTCAGTCACTGTTTTAGGATTCACTACAAATCTAGTCACTAGAAAATACTAGAAACACCACCAGAGAAATACAGATTTAAACTATTTTTCTCACAAATACTACTAAAACAGTATAAATATCGACACCGATAAATCCTATGTTGTGTTATGTGTCGTCACATCTCGTTTCGACCTATGGTGACGCGTTTTGTAAGTTTGAATTTCCCTTCCTTAATGTTCACTTTCTGACAGGGCGCGATGGCGCTGATTAGGGGAGGCCTATGTCCAACAGTGGACTGAAATAGGCCGATAATGATGAATGTTCACTTTTCATATATTATTTTATGGATCTAAATATAACTAAATGAGAAAAATGTGAAGATAAAAAATGTGAAGATAATAAATATTGGAAAAAAAAATTTAAGACAAATTTAAATTTTATGTATATTCTCTATTGTAATTTCCAGATTTCATATTAAAATGGCGATTTATTAACCATAGAAATATCTTATAATTTTACACTCCTTGGCTTTAAATGATGCACGATTGGAAATTTGCTTTTTTGACTGTTGGTTAGGTCTGACAATATGAACGTTAAGTTCATGGTAGTTCTATGTCGTTGCTCTGAGGGTCCAGCTCGTGTTCACATATAAAAAACATGCGTTGACAACAGCCGATGTCGTTCAGTTCGCCCGTGTAGAACATGGAGCCGCAGGACTCGTTATCACCGCCGTTCGGCTCCGTGTAGGCCCAACCACAGAAACCGCTTTGGTAAAGAGGTACTCCTGGAATTTAACAAGAATTGTACTTTATTTACTGGATGTATAATATTGAGTCATTTGCCACTAGGTGCTCTAAACTTATCCTGAAACAGACCCGGTGTGACGATACAATAATAGTAATAACGTTCTTTAGTAAATACACACCTTTAACTGTCTCCCAAAAGCCATTCTTCTTGTGGAATCCAAGATGCACAGCACCACGCAAATGGTAGCCCGGCACGTCGTCTTTGGGCGCTTCGGCCGTCAAATTAATCAAATATTTATTCTCATAGGGCGAGTTGAGAATTGCTAAGTATGATTCTTCCGAATTGCACTGTATGTACGCGTCCGTCCAGTTCATGGGGGTCAGATGGAATTTGTAACATCTGTTCAATACACTGTTGTATTTATAACCTGTAAATAAGTAATTGTAATAAGAATTCCCATAGTCACTGATATGTTGGAAGAAAAGTAGCCTCAGAATCTATACAAACATACGCAAAGACAGTTGTTGGTCGATTGGTGCAACCGCGATCAAAATTTGACCATAATACAAATTTATCAAATTGAATTAAACTTTAATAGAAACTTAAATTAACACAGTCAAATAGCCACAAAATTAAAAAAAAACGTTAAAATCAATGAAACTCTACAAAAATTTAAAAAGTTGGTCACAATTTGTACAGTCTGAGAATTATATTGTTTGAACACGACAATTACTATGACAAAACATAATTGCCGGTTGGTGTCGCAAGAAGAATATTACATAAGATACAAGCGAAGTATTAAGGAATGACTAGAACCTCAATTATAGGATTTGTATCTTTGTGTCAACCACAGGAGTTGATCTTGGAGAAACTCACCTGCACTAGACATGCCACATTCTTTGTTCCATTGAAAAGTTCCCTGCTTTTTCTTACACAGGAACGGAAATTGGTTATTGCAATCTTTATGTCTCAGAGTTCCATCCTTCTGCATGACCACGCAGTTTTCGTTTTCACCAGCGTCATATGTCTCATTCATCGCCCAATTATTGTAAACATCCGATATCGGTTTTCCTAGAATTATTCAAAATTATGTAATACATATCATTTATATACGACTCGTTGGTAGTGTTGGTTGCATGTGCGACTGCCGATCGGGAGGTCCCGGGTTCGATTCCCGGGTCGAACACTACAAAAATTTTCTA
>DWDT01001740.1:0-15168 GCA_018245595.1 Microceris scylla | reverse complement strand
AGGAGTATGAAAAATAATTGTACCAAGTTTCGTTAAAATCCGTCGAGTAGTTTTTGTTTCCATAACGGTTATACAGATAGACAGAATTGACCTCTCTACAGATTTATTATAAGTATAGATAGATTACTAGAAGTAGCTAAAGGTGTGCCACCATAGCGATGATTGGCAAGAACCATTCGGGGGAGATCTATGTTAAACAATAGACTTAGACAGGCTGATGATGATGATATATACGATTCTTCCACTGATGATTATTAAAAAAAACACATCTTTTTTGGTCTGTCTATAAAATTTAAGATAAAAATTATAAGATGAGGTTCCACAATAAAATTATTTATCGACTAATTTATTTAATACCTGCCTTAAAATGACCTAAAAATAAGTAATCTTGAAGTTTTTCTAAGGATAAAATACCTCAACGACAGTTCCGTCTGTCACGTTGTTCTGCAAAAACTCGGACTACGATTATGTCATTGTAGACTTTTTACGCTTTTGACCTTTAAAAACTACACGGTTTATGCAAAATGCATAATTTTGTTTGTACAAAACTCAATCTTATATGCGTAAATATAAAATCAAATTTAGACTGTGTGAGTACTGTATTTGGATACATCTAAAACAAAAATTTGATCAGTAATTAAAAATAACAAAATCTAATCAAAATTGTTTTCATGGTACCCAATTTTATAAGAATAAAATCCAGACGTCTAAATATTTATCATCAGAAAGGATATAATTCATCAGAACTATCATTATATAGCATTACGCCTGTTTCTCCCAGAAGTGATAAACTGAGCAGTGTAATACACTCCGCATTTCACCAGTTACGTTTAAGTCTCTTCATCGGACAGGATGATGTTGTTGCTATATACCGTCCACAAGTCCAGACTCTGAGCTGCAACTCGAAATTTCAACTTAGAAAAACCCGTGTTGGCCCGACCCACCTATCGGATCCAGGGCCTCTCGATTGGACCGGGCTTATTCGTGGTTACAAAAAGTTCTTATCGTCGTGTATTATTGTTGCTTTATATACCAACACTAGTATGGCCGCAATATACGCCGGTAATACATTCAGAAACGCACACAGATCAACCAGAGCGTGAAAAAACCGGTCTTTCTTTAAGCTCCACGTTTTCGGTTGTAGTCCGGATATGAAACGTGGATTGTATTAACTCCGTAAGAAAGGTAAAATTCTTCACTTATAATGTCAACCAATCATATCAAATTACTTATTTTGCAAAATTAAATATACAATTTCTAACTTTTACTTTTATCTTGCTCCTATTTTATCAATAGTTATATAATCAAAAGTTATATGTACATACATATATTTTAGCATAATAACTTTTATTTTTGCGTGTTTTTCATTCGTGAAAATTCTCGTCCAAATTTGCCGATGTATAAATTTTACGATAATAACACTTAGAATGTAGACTTTGGAGCCAGCTGTATGCAATACAGACAAAGCCCCGTGAAACTGGATTATCGAAAACCGGATGGAATCAGTTCGGACGAGCGAAAACCTCTGATAAGAGGATTTCACTATGATTATCATTCGTTGTGTTACTTGTAACCGTACTGAGACCATTTTAACATTAGTGACGAATGTCTATTATAAATGATAATATGTCAAATATGGCGCGAAGTTACGTTTTTTCAAATCATATTACAACATCAAATATTGTGTGAAAGATCCATATCACACGTCACGGTACTTACTGTTAACGTAATCAAGTGTAGCAGGTAAATGACAATACAAACCAATCCTCTAATTAAAACATTGCAAATAGTTTCCATAATGTTGTTTTGTTTGACTAAAACAGTTTCAAAATCATTAAATTATCTGATAACGAAATCGCAGTAGTTTCTTGGTTGTTGGGCAATGATATAATTATTGTTTCGAAAACCATCCCGTCTCTGACGTTCTTGTGTATGGCGTTGCTACAGATTTTCATTTATCTTGATTATTTAAGAGAATTATCATAGTTTATTACATTATGACATAAGACTATAAATCACAAAAATATTTTACGATAATTAATTCTTTTTCCGAATTTAAATTTGAAGTATCCAAACATATTTCTAATGTCATTTCGCACGACAATCATGATTGATGACGACACGGCTCACTAATGAATGTTGAAAGGTGCGTCCTCAGTGTGTTTGGAACAGTACAATTTCACACGCATACCGAACGATTGAGCTGTATAATTAAATAATTTAGGTTGAGAATGCATAAAGCACTAGCTGTATAGTATGTAAGAATAGCAATAGTGCGCACATTAAGTATTTGGAATTATGTTTAAGTTATATTATTACGATGCTAACGAGGCTTACGATGTTTTTTACTGCCTCGTTGGTAGAGGTGTCCCCGGTGTATTGCAATAGACATTATCCATGGGACGTAAAACATAACTGGTGAAACGTGGGATGTAGGTACTACACTTCTCCGCCTACCTCTTAGGGTATTACAGGCGTGATGTTACGTTTTTTTACGATCATTATATGAGGCGAGCGTAAGGTATGACCCAGTTTTTTCAATCGCAGCGATGTTAAGTTAGCTTCACGACCTAGTTGTGTATTTCATAGTAGAATATAGTATGATTATCGATACATTACCTACACTAGCTAATGCATTATTTACACTGGGAATAGTTAAAGTAAATTAGTAAAAGAGTTTGCTGATTTGTAAGATATTTTTTAATGTAACTTTGACGGCATGGCACTTCCTTTACCATATTTACAAAAACCATAGAATTTCTCAAGTTATATTAGTCAATATTATATTCAGAATCATCTATAAATCCTCCTTTATAGTGAAACCTGTCGATTCAAACATACATTAGTCCTAACTGCTCACATATTGAAGGACATTGAACTCTAATCCGGTGCCAATAACGAGGAATGCTCTAGACTTCGCTGTTAGGTCTCTTGTTTATTGCTCGGTGAATCAATTGAAACGCCTTGATTTGAGTGAATCGTTCAGTTTAGCCTTTCTTATGGGTTAAGAAATTAATTCAAGTGCTTCTGTTTCAATTTAAGCGAAATTCAAATCATTGCAAATAAACATGGAATAATAATGGAACTTGATCTATTTATTAATCTTTTTCCGTGTCTTCTTTAATTCTCCCTTCGTGTTTTACAAATTTTTGTTTTTACACCGTAGTAAAGACTGTTGGAATTCCTTATCGGCGAATATTCAATGCCCTAATTATTATTACGCTTTACGTAGCCTCCGTCATTCATACCGCAGAGTTTGAAAACTAAAGTTCTCAACCAGTGCGTCCTACCAGTCATGACATATGGAGCTGAAACGTGGACACTCGCGGTCCGCCTAGTCCATTAGTTCATAGTCGCTCAGCGAGCTATGCTCGGTGTCCAAAGTCACCGACATAGCTCAAAGGATTAGCTCGCTGAAGTGGCATTGGGCTGGGTATATTGCGCAATGGGCTGGGCATATGAGTAGACGAGTTCTGGAGTGGAGCCCGCGGCTCGGCAGACATAGTGTAGGACGCTCTCCGGTCCGGGGGGATGACGATACGCGAAAGGCTGCATGCAGATGCTGGTTACGACAAGCCGAGGACAGGCTGCGATGGAGCTCATTGGGAGAGGCCTATCTCCAGCAGTGGACTGTGACAGGCTGACGATGATGATGATGAACCTCCGAAAACAGTTAATTCAACTGAGAAAAGATACCTGGGTTTCGTCGTTACGTAACATATTTTGCCAATTACTTAAACGAAAGGCCTCTGAATACAATAGTTTACGCATTTAATTCTATTCAGCTGTACTTAAAACAAATAGAACACGTAAATCAAATAAAAGCCAAAACTCAAAAGAAACGTGGCATTCGAATTACTTGTGACGTCAAATGACGACGACATTAAAATGTATGCTTATAAAGAATTATTATTTTATACGAAGAATATCTACCTAACAGAGAGCAACTGTTATATATATGGTACATATTGTTTTAATTTTCTCTTGTTGTGTAAAACTTCGTAACAGCAAATGTGTACATAGTATGAAATTGTACAATATAATTATTTACTTAAAATAATTGTTAGTAATTAAAATTATGAGTGCATTGTTAGCCGAGTCGTTGCAAGTGCAATTGTTGATGATTAGGTCCTAGTTTCGATGCCCGGTTCTTGCAAAGAAAGTATTATTCGAAAACATGTAGGTATCTTGCTAAAATACGTAAACTTATGTTTATGTTGTTATTTTTGCGATTCAAAAAATGCAAAAGTTACATTTGTAACTGTCACTTGTCACGTTTCACTTGTAACTGAGAACTAGTTCATCTTCACCTGACATCTTAACGTTTTCAATTACCAGCCGTCTAATAATTGGTTTCGATATTAGAAGTAATTAAGGAATAAGTTTAGTTCCAAACTATCATAGTAGGAAAAAAATAAAAGGTAACAAAATCTACTTCCACAATAATTAATAAGAGTAGCTAGGAATAAGCTTAGTCATAAGCTCTAACAATATCACGATCTATCACAAGGCCTTGCATTGTGCGCAGATCATGCGCTCACCTTGGCACCATGGGTTGCAGCTTGTGACCTAGATAAAGGTTCTCGATAAATACTAAGCGAGCAGTAAGTATATCTTAAAGCTTTCCTTGTTTGCAATTTCTTACTAATCTGTCACGAACGCCTCTTAATAAAGTGTTCTAATACGGCCCTGGTTGTTTTGTGAAAGGGCGGAGGAGGATCTAAACAACGTACGTGACACACTGCGATCTATTGGTGATGCTATATGAACTAGCTAAAACTAAGTATTTCCTTTTTACCCAATCAGGCCTAAATATCATCTGGATATCGAGTTTTCGCATGAGTGGTAGATGACTCGCTTAGTACAGTCGTTGTCGAATAATGCTCGTCGCGTATATGAACGATATATGTAGGTATATGAATTACGTAGAACAACGTTTGACTAGCAAACGCTCAAACAACTTAGCCAAGGCGACGATTTACCATCAGATGGTCCATGCACCTTTTTGTCATGTGTTAACTTAATAATAAAAGAAATTAATTCTTGAACAATGAAAAATCTGCGGAGCAAGAGGTCCAGGGCTCTACTTCCAGGTAGAAATTTCTAGTGGTGCCTCGGAACTAGGATCATGTCTCCAGCGTATGGCTATAGTATCACCATGTATTTCATGGTAGGACGTAAACGTAACTGGTTAAACGTAGGAGTATACTACACTTCCATGCGTATCTGCACTATCTACCCTATCTGGGTTTATAGACGTGAGGGTATTTTATAATAAGAGAATGCGCGTTAATACCGCTACTCACAACTACTTGTCATATATTACTTGTGCACAAGGCTGTACGGAAGATAATGCTCTCGTTACACGGAAACACCATTAGGAAGCTTGTCAGGCGTGCTGCTGTCCAATCAGTTAATTATGTCTTATGGCGACTGGTTCCTATTAAAAATCTCTCATATATTCTTTATGCAATTGTATTCCGATTACGCGCCGACATTTCTAGCGTGGTGGACATTGAATTAATTTTATAGCTCTGAATTCTGAGTTGTAGCCGCGCCTCACGCCTAAATATCTGTGACGTTAAACTGTGTCTGTCCCATTTGTGTTTCATTTCTTTCTTCCTGCACTTTCGGCTCAAATACATTTAGTGTTACGTTACGTGTGTACGCTCAAATACATTTAGTGACTGACGGTTCATAATCAATATCAACCTGTGATCAGGCTATTGCGCTTGCTATGTTGATATCATATTCAGGCAAGATGGAGTAAGAGGCAGATTCAGAGAGAAAGAAAGAGACGCAATGACGCAAAAAATGATTCGAACTTTCCAACATTTCTATTACATTGGATTCTCATATTCCGTAATTCATTCTGTATAAAAACATCATCAGTCCAAGAGTGCTTGTTGTTTAATGTGTGACAAAATATCGGTATCTTATATAAGCGTGTTTATGTTATTGTGGCATGTTCAAAGTCATTAAGTGGCTTCCGTGAGCTGTGACTGCCACGCGTCCCTCTGCCCTTACCGTGTTACGCCAATCGTGGTCACTTGCACCGCATGTTATCTTATCATTTGCATGTTTGCCGATCGTTCTGGCTGCTCACATCATGCGGTGATTAACTACTTGTTATGTGATAAGTTGATCCATCATAGTTTTCTTACATTCCAATGCAATGGCAACTTTAATTCGACAAAGTTATAAAAAACTACATTAAGGTCAGGTAAAAGCTTTTCTTTTTGTCTGGAAACCTCCCGAATCGACGATTTTGAAGTTTCAAAACAGATGTAAAATAAACTTAGTGCGTTAATTACATATTGTTGTTTTAGTTACCAACGGAGAACGTTCTAAGTAGTGGCCAAAACGTTTATTTCTTGATGGCTGTGTTTTATATCTTACAACGTAAAAAAATTAGTCAAAGTGAACTGTCATTCATAATGTTACAAATGAACATAAAAGTTCATAATTAAGTTGGTTGAATTTAGTTGGTCTCATCTTCCTCCAGCACTACAACCCGTTTCGGTTAAGACTTAAGTATATATGTATACTACATATATAAATATATCTTTAGCAGCGCTTCTACATTATAGGACAGGCTCTGCCTACTTTGTGAGTTGAGTGTATGTCAATATTTCGTGAGGTATACAATTACCAACAATTATCAAAATAAATAATATTCAATACCGCGACCAGATAATTGTGGACACGGATCACAGTGCCCTCCAGCAGCACCAATCGAGACCGACTGGTCACATGCAACTGTTGTTACATTGACGTCCCACGAGCGGGCGCGTCGCGCTTTACTTAACACGACAGACTGTGTCAACTGCAACGCGTCAAGATACACGAACGTTCGCACACACGCCTTATCTATGCTATGCTCGTTCGATCTCTGCGTGTGTGCAATAACTGTGGCAACTTTCCCATACTGTATTACATTGCGCTAATTGTAACACAATTGCTGATGCAACTGCGTTGCATTACTACATTGTTTTAGCGACAATTAAGCACAATGTGATCCTATTGTTCGTGTTTCGACCAGTGTTATCGGTTTTCCGATTTTCTCGCGAAACTCCACCCATGTGGATTTATGTAACGCAGCCTAACGTTTGTTAGAAAAAGTTGGTGGTTACACGTAACTAATACTAGTGAAAGCGACATTCTTTGTACACATATACTTACACTTGTAGCATAATGAAATGAAATGAAGAAATGAAAGAATTAAAGAAAACGAATTTTAATGAATTAATGAAATGACTTAATGATATAAACAAAATGTAAAATATTGTATGAAATAATAAAAGCCATAAATGAATTAATAAAATGAATGAAAAGGAAAAAAATAGTGACATGAATGAATGACAGGAATACGTTGGTGAAATGAATAAATAGTGTGGAAGAGAGTCGCGCAGTTGGTGCATAACAAATTTAAATCCCAATAAGTGTTCAACAAATTGGATAGATCGCGATATAAACCGCCTGACCTTCTTTATAATAGTACATACATAGCTATAATGCGCATATACATTGTAAAATTTTGGAATAATAATATTGTACCGTTGATGTCTGTTCTCAATGAAAGCTGAAATATTGATGAAGCACACTTACGGAAATGTAGCTACTGATGCTCAGTAATTGCAGATTTATGTTTTATAAGGATTTATTACAATCAAAACATTGAACGAATTCTTATTTGGAATTTAACATTTTCGCTGGGTATTCTGAATGTAGGTATGAAGGCTAGTCGAATAAATTGTTTACAATGACTTAACATGCGTTATAATATAATTGTACGAAGTAAGAAAGAATTACATGAGCGTGCACAATAACAATTCCTCATGGGCTTAAATAAACTAAAAAATCATTTCAAATAAAAAATATAATTATGGAATAAGTGATAGATTTCTTATGCTGTTATCCTAACATTACATCATTTTTTTCCGAAGGGATAGACAGTGGAGTGAGTGCCCTTACTTTTCACCAGTTTGAAATAGAGGATGAAATTATACCCATTCTGCCTGCCCAAATCTACTCCCCGAGCCACCGCTACGAATTTCAAGTCAGACAAATCCAACAATACATTGCCAGATCCGGAAATCTAAGTAATGTTCCTATTCACAATCGCAAATGTATTGATCAAAGCTGGGGGTACAAAAAGACGGTTTTGTACAAGTAAATCTCAAATAATTCTATGTCAAAGCCTTCTACTATTGAAAATACAAAAAAAAAAAACAATAAAAATACAAAGCGAGCATTTAACTCGCTTAGGTATGTACGTACGTCGCTTGTTAGTACAACAAAATATTAATTCGTCAAGCGTTGGCTTTGACATTGGCGGATAATATATATTGAATGTAAAATCCGATCTGCAGATAATCAACAAGCATATTATACTGTATAAACATAATGGTTATTATGCAATCAACGTATGTGCGTGGAGTATCCACTATAAATATTCAGATATGCCTGTAGATGGCGAGACGGCTGAATCGCACACTGAACTTCTACAGTTCTATGTCGTAAACAATGTGCACTGGATGTTATTATTCTTATGGAAAACCACACATTGTTTGTGGACTGTCGTGTTTTGTGTGCCGTGGAGTCCGCACAAGCAAGGTAGTGTACGGATCATACTCGTATCAATCCCTCAGTACTTACGTATCATATCAATCTAGTAAAGGCATAACTCACTAATACACAGAATACGGCTTCTTTAATCTAAATTTACGGATTCGTTTCAGTCTGCAATTTTCTATACCCAAACTTGGGATTAGTCATAAATTCATTGCTGTTCCGGCGTATAATGTTACAGCTCTTAGCATCTTGATATGAGTCCTTGAACATATTTTCTTGGAATGTTCCTGCTTAGTTGGTCGTTTAGGTCTGCCTCGTTGGTCGTGTTGGTTTAAAGAGCGACTGCCGATCAGGAGGTCCTGGGTTCGATTCCCGAGTCGAGCACTACACAATTTACTAATTTACATTTTCTAGTAGGGGTTCGGAGTCGGGAGATGTGCCCGATGCATGGCAATAGGCTCACCACCTATTCCATACTGGGACGTAAACGCAACCGGTGAAACGTGCAAGTGTTCTGCATTCCTCTGCCTACCTCTTCGGGAATTACAGACGTGAAGTTACGTAATGTTCCTGCTTAGTAATAATGTGGTTACATAATAAAATCACTTTCTTTGAACAGTAAATATTATCCGCAGCAGATGCACTATTGTTGACGTCGCATTTAATGGATAGACAGTTTCCATGTCTCATTTACCTCCGCAGAAGAATAACAAAACACGCAAAATTTATGCAACCCTTTTTCTCACTCTTAACTTCGATAGCATAACAGATAGAAACACCTCTCTCTTTTCTAGACTTTTCTCCTCCAACTTATGTTTATAAAAAGAGGATTTCAGGGCATGACCATTCAAATGTAATGAACACATACACAGGTACTACATGTGGTTCATCATAGCCGTATATCATCTCTTCGAATCCCACACAACATGTGATTCATTGACGGGGATCTGCCAACGGATGAGCGAATTGAATCGTCGCCAAAGAAATACCGACTTCTTGTAGTTAGTTACATGGTCATTAAGGATTATTTCATAACATATTCTTGGTAGTAATTGTACGGTTGAAGGTATATGACGTTGTTCATTTGTTTTGCACAATTGTTTTATTTTTTCTTTATTATGCGACTGATAATGGTCGAAGATGACTAGGACTTCGATTAGGTTACGCAAGCTTTATTCTACTCAACTAGGTGCTTCATTTACCTAATATTATATACAGTATTTTCATATACGGCTTCACATAGTACATTCGCTTATGAGGCTTCTTACAGCATTATTGTTAGCATGTTCCGGGCAAAATAACGTTTTGTATATAACGCGATAGAATTATAACTCGGATTTACGGGGGGGCTCTCGGATTTACGGGGGTACTCGGGGCGGGTCGCTAGTATTCCTATAAGCGTTTTGTAAAGACATTGTTTGTCTCAGTGTGGCTCATTTAAAATCAATATAAAATTATACCAATATCAATTGTTTATTGGTTTTCCAATATTATAAGCCTCATTCCTTTTTACAAAATATGTCTAAATTGTTCATTTTTTGCTGCCAGGAGTCGTTAGCGGAATGGGAGCAGCGAGGGCTAAGCGACGTGCAGGCCCCGGCGGCCGGGGCCGGCAGCCAGGGCCGCAAGTGGAGCACGCGGCCTGCGCACGCGCAGGACACCACCGGCGACCAAGCGGCGCCCCTCGCCAACAACACTGACGCCTGTAAACTACTTGTTGTTAGTATTGGCGTTTTCTTATTTTGTAAAATTCCCAGTCTTTTTAGTGCTGTTTTCTTTACATTATGTAGTTTTCATGGTACAATACAATATAGTGTGTAGCTTCAAAGGAAAATTTAGTTTTGTTTTCAAGAAAAAATGCAATACTTTTACTGAACTTTCGTTAAATAATAATAAAACACAAACCCAAAAAATTAAAAATAACAACTTTGGTCTTCACACAACAAATAAAGATAAAGACGAGTAGCTACATAAAATAGAGTACAGAATAACGTATACTTATTGATGTATGTATTAGACGATAATTAGTAGCGAAGTACATTGACACGCTGAAGTAGGAAACCGCACTAAGTAATTGAGTTTTATGACGTACAGGTTAATTGGAGTCAAATAGGGTAGGATCAGAGTTCCTAGCTCGTCTCGGTGATGATGACTTGCATGTTATTTTCAAAGTTTTATCGCAGCAATTGCAAAAGATTTACAAGTGCAGAATAGGCATTCAAACGATCTCTGCATCTGTCTCGGCTGCTAAACAGCAGTTTCGTATTCTATTGTAGATTATTGAATAAACAATGTACATTATGTACATATGTACATGTATCTTACGACTTAAAACATGTGTGAGCATAAATTTAACATTAGTCGGTTAATGATAATGTTGGATACAATGACTGACTTAATTGTATATTTTTAATGAATCAATGAAACAGTTGTCCACTCCAAACGGCGCATTAACCGGCTAATGTCAAGATTAAACCAATCTTTAGCCGTGACATATATACGCATAAAAATACGTTAATAAATGTTTGTCAGCCGTAATAAACGCACGAGGCAACGGCAACAGTGCTGAAACGATGACTGGCAACCGAACTAACGCGGGTTCTGGGCTCATTGCGTCTTGTACTCCGAATGAAAGTATTTGGAACAGTTTTATATGTATTATGGAGTCTTTGATATTAATTCTAGACATAGTTAAATGTATGCCAAAACGTTATATATTTATTTATTTATTAAAAACGGTAATACCTCTTAATTTAATTAATGACATAAAATATAAATAACACAAAAAGTAACATGAAAACAAAACAAAAACGAATAACAATTTAGTTTTATAATAACTATTAAAGCTGTCAACGCAAACGAAACGAATAAACAAACAAATAAACGCACGTAACGCAAAATAAAATCATACCTAGCGCTTCGTGTCCTCGTTCCACATTCATGCTTCTTATAATCATAAAAACACGAAATATTCTTTATAATTGCTTACTCATAGAACCTTCTGCGCGTTGGCATCTATTTCTAGATGATTCGCCAGTTTTTGATACTTACGTATACAGTAAACTCCTTTAGAATTACAATCACAGCACGGCTTTCCATATCACTCGTATAGAGTTATATGATTTCAAAACGAACGGCGGGTGGAGCACAATACACTTATGTACGAAAACAAAATGTGTGAAATCGACAAAAGCTCAAGACACTATTCTAAATAGAGGGGGGGGGGGGGGGGGAGGTGGCTTAATATCACCCTGAATCCTTATACTGAATAATATGACCTTCCGTTGTTAATTTTCAGTACATCGGTGACGCCAAAGCCCCAATATGGCGTTTGTCCCTCTGCGGCGGAAACGCCGCGTCGATAGCAGCACGTGCTGGCACCAAGCTGTTGCCACCCAAGATAAGGATCGTGTGGAACCCACCCACCACGCCATACCACCACACCGAGAAATTGCGCCTGGTGGTCACTGCTGTTAATAGCGGTAAGTGTTTACTTTCTTTATATTTGGCTACATCTTGCACGTATCAAGCAAATTAGATTTATTCGGTTTGAAAGCTTGGCGCGTACTTCATCGCATGGCTTAGGTGGAGATTGGTAACGCTTAAATAGCCAGTGTAATAGTAAGAAAGATTTTTAATTCGCTCTAAAGTTCCATAAGAAATCTGGAAAATTTTTATGACCTTGCCTCAGAAAGCATGTGGGATTTTGTAATACGGATACGAACAAAACTATCACAATAAGTGGTTTAAGAAAATTACCTATCATCCCTTAGTAGGAAGTAAGACTTGTAAACTTGTTATCGTTGTAAATAATACCACCTGGTAAATAAAAGTGATGCCAATGATGATGATAATGATGGCAAATAAAGCCGGCCGGTAACCGGACCGTTGGAGCGTCATTTGAAAGTATTTTTGTTCCAAGTTATACAAGGCTTAAAAAATATTTTAAAGGTTATGCTCCCTATTACAGTCCTCTATCATAATATATGTACGTATGACACGGCTTTCGAATATTTATCTTTAATTACTTAGCAATGAATACAATTAGCTAAATTTAAAATTTTCAGGAGCCGTATGTAACAACGAATCTCAGTTCATCTGTGGTGTGACCAGCCTCTGCATATCTTCCAACTTGATGTGTGATGGAGTCAAACACTGTCCTGGCGGCGAAGACGAGGACGCGAACGCCTGCTCCCACAGGCGCGATTCTCCGCTCTTGGAAATGTTGAGGAGGTTCGCGGCTAGGAACCAGGAGTTGTTGGGTCTGGATCAGCAGGATGGCATGACGAAACCTTCGGTTATAAGTGAGTATATAAAGACTTCTCGACCTTGACTTTTATAATTATAGCTCTATGGCAATCTTGGAAAAATAAGTGAAAAGATTGTCAAAATCATAAGTCCAATAGAAAGCTTCCGAAATAGACATATGAATATATCCTAAAAAGGGAAGATAGATATCACATCTTAAGGACATCGGAATGTAACGGAATCGAAGTAGTTAGTACGTATTATTAGTTCTTTTTCCATTGATTTTATTTTTCTATAACAATGTAGATAAATTAAATGTCAAAAATATATCTGATAGATTCTAAGACCTTACACCATCTGATACCGTAATGATTACTAATGATTCTTCTGTAACTGTTATCATAAGAGCTACGGCTTCATGTACTTTACCGATCGACCATGTTTTTTATCATCATCATATTTGATCACCTGTATTTTTGCGGCTGTAAGCAGATAGTGATTAAAAGCAGGCGACTTGAAACTTTCAGTGAAGATAGGCGAGGGCGAGCAGAGATCGAACGCCTTCATGGAGTTCGCGGCCGCTCTGAAGCCGTACGGGCCGTGGAGCTACCTCGTGGTGGGCATGCTGGTGTGCGCCACCATCCTCATGTTCTGTTTGGCGTGGGGTGAGGCGACACACTTTAACTATCTATACGCTCTCAAAAATGATTCTTCGTAACACGCACCGACCAGCAGCAATCAGCAATGTGACAAATGTGTGTAAATTGTAGCGTCGTATCGTTCCCTCTATTGTAGCGATCTCACTGGAATATTAAAATTGCTCCCAGTATCAATAATAATATTTAACTGTTCTCTATGTCCAGAATGCTGCTGCAAGCGCTCCAAGCCGTCCGACACGCCCGTCAACATCCCCGCCTCCTGCATCGACCTCTCGCCGACCGTCACGGTGACGGCCGCCTCGCAGCAGCTCTTCACTCAACCCCTTCCTCCGTCTCCCCCGGAGTATGAACCGCCTCCATCTTACTCCTCGCTGTTCCCTCGTGCCTTTAAAAGTTCCCCGACTCCTGTACCGCACTGCTCGCACCAGGAGCCCCCGGACTGAAGCCCTCGCCGTCGTCTCCTGTTCGATATGTCCTAGCCTTCCGTTCGCGATGTTGCCAGCGCCTAAAATTGGTTCATTCTTCGAGCCGATATCGATACATAACAATCGATTCGCATTATAAAATTATATGACAATTTAAAATAATACCAACGGGGATAAATTTTACCCCGCCTCTTATCAATTAATTTTACTGAACACTTGAGTATGTTCTATTTACTTTCGTTACATGGATACGGACAATTGTACTCGGTAACTTAGTACAATTTGCCATAAAATGCTAAAAATGGGGCTGAAGAAAACTCACCTGATTTTTTTATAACGCTAACTCGAACAAACAGACTAGTTTCATTAGCTACATATTGCCGATATAAAGTCCTCGAAGTGATTTTATTCGAGAGGAAAACAACGTCTTACCATGTCAAAAAATACACTTTTAATTAAATCCGGACGGATGATGCCGGCAATACTTTCGCCAAAATATCGTACGAGTATTTAGTTTTACCTAGCTTCTATTATATTTAAGGGTGTATCCTGTTCAGGTTAAACATATTAGTGTAATGTCTGCTAGTGATATCCTTCACAACACGTATATTTCAGGCGGATTTAAAAATAAATATTTTAAATCCCAGTCAACTAAGAAATATCACTTCGGTGAGAATTGATACACTATTATATTAAAATTATTGAGTTATCAGATTTATCTGCTATTTTCTTATTCATAGTGACGAACGGTACATAATATTTTGAAGTAAATTAAGTACACTGAATTTACTTAAATATTGATTCCATTAAGTTGAACATTTTTGTGAATCTCAAATGAAATAAGACATGGTTTACGGTCGCGTGACGTGTAGCCGGTGCGATGGAATACTTAATAGAGCATAATGATGGGCCCACGGCGATGTTCGCCAGTTCTGCAACGACTATGTTGTAATTAGTAACAAATAATTATAATCTTTAATGATTTACTCTTCAACGTAATGATCATTTCATTAGGATCCCACGTTTTCGTTAATAAGCGATGATTTTGCCTTACCACGTTTTTCACCGTGGGATGTGAAGGTGAACGGTAAATCGTGGCAGTGTACGGCACTCTTCTGCCTACCATTTCAGAGATTATAAGTGTGATGCTGTGTTCGAGTAACAATTTTACTTCACGTAAGTAATATGTAACATTCGATGTGGACAAGATTGAAAAAGACTACTCTATGAGTAAACAAGCACACGTACACATGATGTGTTAT
>DWDT01001739.1:0-15169 GCA_018245595.1 Microceris scylla | reverse complement strand
CATAATAATCGGTACAGTAGTTTTTGAGATAATCGATAACATACATACAAACATTCATTTTTATATAATAGATAAGTTTAAGGTACAAAATGCAGTAAAAAATCTATGTCTACCTCGTTAAACAGGTCCCTTCTGTGACATTAATTTTTTTCTCAATATAATTAGAGATATATTCATGTCCACCAAAAATAAATGTGGCAACGTGACGGTCTCCGCTCGCAGGAGCTGAACGACAAGGAGCAGCAGAAGCCCACGTCGCTGCCGGCGCCGCCCGCCTCGCACGCGCTGCACTCCACCACGCACGGCGTCGAGCACGTCAAGGTAGCCCGGCTCGCTCCTCTTTACATACCTCTACTTTATGTCTCACTATAATTCTTGACTATTGCAAGTCATTTTGTGTAAAGAGCTATCTATGAACATTAAGAGAATAGAGACGTTTCGCACTCGACGTACTTTGCCTACCCCGGGAGGGATCTGGACTAATAATGTCTACAATTATTAGTAGTAAGATTTTTTTTTTCTCAAGTAACTTGAATATCCAAATCAACTTTTAACATAGCGTTTTTTGTAAATAACATAATGAAACTCATGTATTTGGAGAGGAAAAGGAGGAATCCTATATAGAACGGTAAAATTTCAAGATGATGATGATTATAATGTGAATGTACGAATAATACCAGGTGACCCCAGAGCCAATATCGGTGGGCGAACTGAGCGAGATGGTGAAGACGAACCCCACTTGCTGGAGAACATTTTGCGCGCTGGTCTACATCCGGACCGTTCGCATGATCCGGGACCCGTACAAGCTTTACGTGATGATCTTCCTGCCCATCAGTGAGTATCAATTCTGATGGCTGTCTTTTCCCAACTCTTTTTGTTTTCTCTAACCTCTCTCATTTTTCACCTCCTTATCTTTTCTGAACCCTCTCTTTCTCTCTCTAAAACAACATATAGGGTGCGTTCCACTAAGAGTCCACAACGATCAAAATGCTCTTTTAGTCTTTCCACATAACGACCGCCGTCATTGCGTTCGCGGCGAAAACGTTAGTCATGACGTCAAGACTTACGCTCACGCGAAGCTCACGACGACCCATCTGAAAAGGTGAGTCGAAGCGGTCGTTAAAAAAATTTGCGGGATTTTCAAAACTCAAAGCAACAAAGATGGCGACCGTGAAACTTACGTTCTTTCATGCGGAACGGGATATTTTAATAAAAGTAGATGTTTCTGCAGTGGATGCTCATCGTGTCTCCACAGGTAAACATAATTATGTAAAACAAGTTTAGAAAAAATCATTTCAGCTTATAATTAATTTAGGTACACGTATAAATACCTACGTATAAATATAAACAAAAAATAAACCATAACTTTTTTCATTAAAAAATATTTAATCAATAATTATTTAAGGTTCTTTAAGGCTTACAGATTACAATGTAACCTCTTAAATGTTTTGATTTCTTTTTAATGACTCGCCATTTGTAGTATTTACCTCGACGCTCTAAACGCTCCGTGATCCATTTAACTTGAGTTTACGACAGTAACGCTCGCAAACAAGTGGAACGGGAAAAACAGTGGTTGTCAGCGTGATCGTTGTGGACGCTTAGTGGAACACACCCACAAAGTTGCTGGGAGCATTACCAAAACCTTAACAATTAACCTATTCCCTGATGAAATCATACCTATGTATATATGTGAGTAGTAATTCACACTTCGGACTTATGTTCAAGGATGTTTCTAGCCCAGTATTTATAGGTCCCATTCTAGTCCCTTACTTCTAATAATATCTCTAAGGCTATGTTTATAATTATAACCGATTGTTCATCGCCGCGTTACGTCTTTGAAAATTTTCATTATCTTGTGTTTGCATGGTCAAAATACTTCGGAATGACATTCTCAATATTTGGTTATATCAAAACAAATTATTCAAAATTTGTTTTTCGAAATGTACGCACATCTACATATTTATGTATGTTTATCAGCTCATAGATTACAACTACCCAGGTTCTGCCTAGCTTAAGATCAAAAGCCTTAGATAGAGATTCTATTATTACTAATCTCCCTCTCTCTTCTCTTTCAGTATCCTGCGCGCTCGGTCTATACATAAAGTCGCGACAGATCGTGTTTTTTCGCATGCAGCCGCTCAAATTGGACCCCAACGCCTACGCAAACAGAACACCAATTGCTTTACACAGCGAACTGGGCGATTTCAAGGAACTGACAGATCTGCACAACTCGCTGGAAACGCTCGGTGCATATCCCAGTCAGGACTTCGACGGAAACTTCTCGAGCCTTCTAGATATGGAGAGTTTTGGTGCATTCACCCTAAAAGACCGGTCTTATAACAAAATCATGGCCTACTACAACACTACGTATACTCATAGCCTGCCCATCATCATAAATTTGCTGGACAACAGCATATATAGGTAAGAATCTCTTACTTTTGCTCTACATTTTAATCTCCTTCTCTCCTTCCGTTTAAAGATCTCTCTAAAAAGGATACGACCATTTCCAGGATCTTGATGGCAGCATCCGGCCAGTTGGACAGCTTCAGGCCAATCGAGGTGATGACACATCCGTTCCAGCAGACAGAGCAGCAAGAGGAGTTTAACCTGGGGAACGTGGTGTGTGCCATCTTCATGGGGATGATCTTCGCGTTGGTACCCGTCACCCTGGCCGTCGACATCGTGTATGATCGAGAGGTTTGTTATTGAAATAGCTTTAAAAATGTATCATCACACTTATAATACCCGAAGAGGTGACCAGGGTAGTATACTACACTCCCATGTTTCACCGGTTACGCTCCATGCTTCACCAGTTACGCTTATGTCCCACTGTCTAATACAAAGTAAGCCTATTGCCATGTACTGGACACAGATCCAGACTCTGACTACAACTTCTATATTATATTTCTACAAGATAATCTAAATGAGAAAACTCCAATAGTTACCCATCCCGGGGTTCGAACAACGGAACAGGAACCACTCGACCAAAGAAACAGTTATTTATTGTACAATTACTTACTATTATTGCACAAAATTTGTTATACTTTCAACGCGTTAACTGTATAATAAAATAGGCAATATATACCTACATATTTATATTTACATCTTCGTGGCCTTCGAACATGAAACCTTTGAAAATTCAACACTGTTCCTTTGCAGATTAAGGCCAAAAACCAGCTGCGCGTGAACGGGCTGTCGCTGAGCATGTACTTCCTCACGTACATCACGATCCTCATTTTCATCATGATCCTCACCAGCGTCGGCGTTTTGGTTCTCGTAAGTGGACTGTTCACCATAATTATATGTACATACATTATGTATCTACATATTCGTACGTAAACCTGTAGGTTTTATTTCTTGGACATAATGTATAGTCGATACACTAATTGCTTTTGAATCATGATAGAAGAAGAGGGCCATGGTAGAAGAAATTACGTCACTTCAACTTATTTGTTTGACGTAGATCACGGCGACTCATATGGGTTAACATTGAAAGTCGGGTAGGTAAGTAATATTTTTGAAATTGGAATGCTTTTCAATTAGAATGTAGGAACTCTTTTTGGTTATAACTAATTACTATTATTGTGCTGAATGGCGCTCTTTTGCTATGAGATACAATGAAGGAGCTTCAAACACAAAGGAATCTTTTGAATTGATGGTTATTTATATTACGAAGAACCTTGTAATTTATCAGAAATAGAGTCTAATATGCTCATTACAGACAAAAAAGGGGAACAACAAAGAGCTGATAGGAATTCTCCGATACACATTGTTTTCTTTGCTTCAGGTGATCCTGAACGATATCCCGAGCCTGACGAACGGCTCCGCGATCACGATGCTCTCGGTGTTGCTGATGCTGTACTGTCCGTCCGCTATTCTGTTCAACACATGCTTCTCGTACGTGTTTGACAAGATGGACTCCGCGCAGAGCATTATGCCCAACATTACCACGTGGATCGGCGTCATTCCCTTCGTGCTGGTCGCTGTGCTCGACACTTTTAAATGGGGTGAGTTTTGGATGACTTCAATTTAACTGTGATGAATTTTGACGCCCTCATTTCAGTTATTACTCTGCCATAAAAATATATTTGTACTATTAATTATGGGTTTTAATGGTCTTTATATTGTTTATATATTTATATTGTTACACCCCAAATCATGATATAATTATGTCCATGATGAAGGAATTTATCGTGGGGAATGCTGAATTTCTGAGAATATTCTAGTATTTTCTTTAATATACATATGTGGATAGGAGACAGTGATTTTGGATTTCGCCATTCAGTATCCAACAGGAGTACGATAAATGATGATGATAACGATGATAGAAGATGCATGTTGTTAACATTGTTACATTTTTTTTTGCAGGCAGCGACATTGCCTTCTACCTCCACCTAGTATTCAGTTTCCTAGATGTTATGTACATACCGTACGCTATTATTTACTATGTAGACAGGTAAGCCGACTTTTTATATATTACTATTTTTTATATATATAAATTTAGGTGAACAAAAAGGCAAATGGGCCACCCGATGTTAAGTGATCACCGTTCCCTATAAACATTTGCAACACCCGAGGAGTTGCCAATGCTTTGCCGGCTTAGAAGGAGAGCTCTCTCTACGCTTTTCTTGAAGAATCCCATGTCATAGTGCTCTGCTATTTGCTAATCTCTGCTATGATTATTATGTTTAATAAAAACCTCTAGATGTAATAATCTCCATCGTACAAAAATCCTCAAAATGCCAAAAATTATTTTGACTACATTAGTAGTCATAGTTTTGGAAAACCAGTGTTGCTTTATTGAACGTATGAATGTAACACGAGCGCGGTGGCGCAGGGTGTACGTGACGTGCAACCTGCGCGGCGTGTGCACCACGCCGGCGCTGTGGAGCTACTTCACGGCCGAGGTGTGGGTGCTGATGGCCGCCATGCTGCTGCACGTGCCGCTCTGCGGCGCCGCGCTGCTCGTCGCCGACCGCCTCAAGTCCGGCGGCCGCGTCTGTCCCGCCCCGGTCGGTCACCTCACCTGTGTAACGCCATCTATCCTGTCACTGATCATCTATCTTTTATCTGTTATGTCGGTCGAGTCATTGCGACCTACATTATATAACTTTCGTTTGAGTTGACGAAAGCACGCCGGCTCATATATTAGAGGTTTAGTATATAGTCGTATGGGGTAGATTTAGTTTGTGAGTTATACATATCATATACAAATCTGCCCAAATGTTCATATCATGTGCGTCATTTAACTGTTATCGCGAGCACTATCACGCCCTGTCTTCGACTTTTCGCATATACATAACTATTGTCTGTGACTTCCCACAAATTATTATCCCACCTAGTCCGAATTCCTTTATTTCGGACATTTATCAATTATATAATTGGATAAATATGTCCAGTATACTGCCACTTTGGCGCGCTTTTAGACAAATGGTAAAAATTATTGGTGGATTTTTTGTTAAAAGCCAAAGAAAACTACTGGTGCGGGTGCGTCAGATCCAGAAGTGGAGGTGGGGTGTGAGGCTGGGGAGGACGAGGACGTCCGACGGGAACGACGACGGGTCGCCAACATTTTGCAGCAGCCGCCTGAGCACGCGCCCGTGTTGGTCGTACATGTAAGTTGCAGGAATGATTATGAATCGAAAATAATCTTTCCGGGAAGATCAGAAATGATGAGATGAAAGATGATTTTAAGAAATGCGCTAAAGAAGAGGATCGTAAATGTTTTAAATGTACTGATTTACAAAATCATAGGAGATTGAGTAAGGTTGCTTAAAAACGAAAAGAGATTCCTCGCGATGACATTATCAGAAGATAAATATTTAAAGGTATATATTTTTGTCTACAATAACTTTGTCAAGATACTACTATCAGTGAGATGTCGAAAAGGTTTTCAGTGGTAGCTAAATCTGTTCGCAAATGTCAGTGGACATGCAAGGGCAAGGGCTAATGAGCAGCGCATGTGGGCAGAACCTGCGCAAGGAGTACAAGGTGCGCGGCGGCGGCGGCGCGGGCTGGTGCGGCGGCGCCGCGGCCGCGCGCCGCGCCGCGCTCGCGCGCCTCTCGCTCTGCGTCTCGGGCGGGGAGGTGTTCGGCCTGCTCGGACACAACGGCGCCGGCAAGACCACCACCATGAAGATTGTCACCGCCGAGGAGCGCCCCACCGGCGGCACGGTGCGCCCCGCCCCTACCCTATATTATACTACCAGGCAAATCTTAACACTTCATGAGTATCATGATTAAACGTAAATTGAATAACAACATTTTATAAACATCTATAAATTAATTTTCATAAAAAATACAGGATCGAAGGTAGTGAAGACTTCAATCACAGATTATACAGTGAGTATATCTATTTAAAGGATAATTATGGTGTACAGGTAATGCTCGGTGGTCAGCGGATAGACGAGGCGCAGTCGTCCGCTTACCAGATGCTAGGCTACTGCCCGCAGCACGACGCGTTGTGGAAGAATGTCACCATCCGCGAGCACATCGAGTGCTATGCGGCAATCCGCGGCGTCAGCAAGGCCGACACGCCAAGGTAACCACCCCCCTTACCCTGGCCCTATACTCCCCCCCCCCCTAATTCTCCCGGGCTCCCCTCCTATCTTAAACTCCACAATACACCCCTTTAGTTCACCCATACTTCCATGCTTTCTCCGATTCCTTTCGTTGTCATCCTGATTGTAATAATGAGTATATATAAATCGCGGAGTAATCCCCCAGGATAGTGGACGCGTACCTGAACGGGCTGCAGATCATGGAGCACGCGGGCAAGAACGCGGACGAGTGCTCGGGCGGCACGCGCCGCAAGCTGTCGTTTGCGCTGGCCATGGTGGGCTCGCCGCGCGTCGTGCTGCTGGACGAGCCCTCCACCGGCATGGACCCGCGCAGCAAGCGCTTCCTCTGGGACACCATCTTGGCCAGCTTCCAGGTACACCACACACATCAACAAACATTCCTACTCGATTAGATTTCTCGTGGAGGAGGATCAATTTAGGAGACACATGTGAAGACTGGACAAAGGACAAAGACGTATAACTGGAAAAGATGGTGATTAGAGAGTGACAATGTTTTTAATGGTTTAATTAATAGATCAATATAATGTCAGAAAAATTTGCAGGTTAAATTGTAATAATGGGGGCGAACATTCGTATTCTTGAAAAAAGATCCTGTTGATCTTCAAAAATCTGAATTTGCTATTATTTTTCCTCCGCAGGGCAAGAAAGGTGCTATACTGACTACACATTCCATGGAAGAAGCTGATGCTTTGTGTTCTAGGGTCGGGATCATGGTGAAAGGGGGATTGAGGTAATTTTATTATTTAATAGAGATATTTGGCACTCGGTGCTCTCTACCTCACTCGTACCTATACGTAACAGACTTAGTGTGATATAAGTTTTTTCAATTCAATATATCATAACGGTGTATCTTATCGACCACTATTTTTCTCCTGCTAGATACAGGACTATTTTCGGACTGGTGAAGAATTAAGGTCTAAGTCTGTCGTGCTGTCCAAGTGCGGGTTGTCAAACCTCACCCGCCTTACACAACATTATAAAGAACTCTTATATCTGCAAGTCTGGATTTTAAGGGAATTTCAAAGATTCTTTCTTATGCCCACAGGTGTATTGGGTCAACACAGCATTTGAAAAATTTGTATGGCGCTGGGTACACGCTGGAGATGAAGGTGGGGCAGAACAACCAAAAAACAGTGGTGCGTATGACGAAATCTATCCCTCTGTGGTAACTGATCTAAGGAATCTAATAATTGTCCATCGAGACGATCCAAGATTTTTATCTGTAAGCTTTTGGCATTTCAATTTGAAGAGATCCTATTGGGTTTAACATGCAATTGACTCGCCCAAAGACATTTGTTAGTTTTCCGTGTGTTTTCGTTCGTTCTGAACATGATTATGTGTATTTCAGATGATGGAATCAGATCTATCGATGACCCCATCACCGTTGAGGTCGAATGATAACTCACCATCTCTTGGAGAGGCGGATGAAGGTATGTCGGTATTTCTTCGTTCATTTACTGTATTTTGTATCTGCTTCCTTCTCTATTTTCCATAAGTTAAGCAGAAATCTACAGATAATATTGTCATTTTTCTTTGCCTTCACTCACTATAGTATTAATTAAGAAGGAGTTGTTGGTAAATGCTTATAAAAGTCATAGATAGCTTCTAGAAACTTACAAAAAGTATAATGCCAAAGTGGTAACTGGCACTGTTTAGATTGAAGATGTGTCAATATACTGCAATACAATACAATAATGAACTTTTTCTTTCTTTCACATAAAAGCTGAAATAGATTTTTAACATTATAGAACCTTTTAATTCAGTGTCTACCCGCCCAGTTTCCCGAACCATATCCATGGATCCTAGAAAGCATCGGTGATTGTATTCTTGCATTCCAATCAAATGGCTAAGCAAATACATTTATGTTGAATCATCAGTTGTGCAAATATAGTCTTTAGCATACGATAAGATAGCCACTAGTGTGTAAAAGATGTCAAACAGTACATAGTCCTGTTTAAAGTTAGATTAACAAACAATAGTTTGCAGTGGCCAGTACAGGTGGCAGTTTGCTTTTCCACCATCAGATTCTGACGAGTTTTAAGGCTTGCTACTGTTCTATCATTGCATTTATTTTGATGTGCTTTCCGAGCAGCGTGTACAATATAGAGGTTGATTCGATTCTCATGAGGCGCGCGATGTTTAGGCGTGTCGGGTGGTGGTTCTGTGTCGGCAGAGGCGGACGCGGAGGGCGAGGTGGAGGCGGTGGACGTCAGCATCCACACGCCGCTGGTGGCCGGCACACCACCGCTGCGGCAGCACCACCATCGGTAAGTTACCATATACTTGATAATTATAATCAAATCACTGTATTGCCACGAAGAGCAAGAACATAAATGTACAAATATCTTTAACTTTACGTAAACGTAGATAAAGGCAACCTTTAATTTCTAACGCGAGGAAGGAAGGGGGAGGAGCTTTAAAGGTCTCTAATATCCTGACAGAGATACCGGGTTATGCCCAAAAGTCACCGTGCTAACTATAGGACAATGTGGACATGAATAACCCCTGCATCATGTAACGTAGCATTCATATAGACCCACCGTCCCCACCTGAGCGTCCTTTAGCTGTAGGAAGCATCAACATTATTACTTAACAGGTGGCTAGCAGCACTATCGCCTAGTAGACAGCACTATCACCTAGATGTAGGCTCCATAGTATTTCCTAGAAGGTTGTTAACTATTGTACGCAGATCTGTCCAAGGTCTGATTTCCAAGCACTGCCGCTGGACGTATTGTAGTCACAAAATAGGACTGTTCACTTCTTGTGTCTGTATAAAACCATTAACCCAATATTTTAAAGCTTGTAGCCTTCCAATCCCATCCGAGACCGAACATAGAAATTAGGGGCTTACAGCTAGGCTCTACGCTCGGCACGAGGTGGCCTTAGCGGGAAGAATAGGATCCAGAGGGAACTTCACACGCTTTTCCCCCAGCTCGGAATCGTGTGGTGGTGCGGGCGCGGAAGCAGCCATCGCGCTGGTGGGGCAGATCTTCCCCGCGGCGGTGCTGGAGGAGAACTTCGCCGAGCGGCTGGTGTTCTCCGTGCCGCAGTCCTCCGTCTCCAGTCTCGCCAAGTGCTTTCAGCAGATCGAGGAAGGTAACTGCATCTATTTATAGTGATATTATACAGGATAGCCTTTGACCACTTTTCTTTATTAAAATGTAGCCTATAATAGCTACCAGATTTTCTATATGTGCGAGAAAAATCATATTAATTTGTTATTAGGTTAAGACATGAAACAAGAACAAGGAAACAAAACACGCAAACAAAAGAACGAAGAAATAAAAAAATGCCAACAAAAACACAACAAAAAAAACACACATTGACAAACAAACTACACACAAGTTTACGACGTCACCTAAAATAAAGATAAAGCTTTTACAATAAATACATATATTAATGAGATGGTAACTTTTTATGTCATCAGCAAAAGAAAAACTCAACATAGTGGAGTACAGTTTCAGCCAGACGACCTTGGAGCAGGTGTTCCTGAAATTCGCACAATCCGAGAACGTGGAGGCAGCAGACCAAGAGCACTAGAGCCGTTGCTAGACGTAAGGGGCGCTCGGTCGGCTCGGCGGCGCGCGGCACTAGCTAACTTTTGTACGTCAATACATTTAGCGTAACATGTCATTACTTACAAACGTTACTAAATGACATACGTTACACTGTCATATGTCATTCAGTATTGTTCTATAATCGCGTAAAGGCCCCTGTACACTTGTTCACAGCAGCTTAACAGTTTTTTTTTTTTACCATGACGCAGTTCGTGGCATAGCTAAACCGTTATTTAACTATCATTCAGTTCGTAGACGGCATCGGGTATTCAGGTGTATAACTAAGACGATTTTTTGGTGTAATTTTTCGATTCAAATTCCCCAAGAAGGCTGCCAACGTGTTATCGGGATACATAGTCCTCATAGAAAATATATGTACTGTAGTCTCTCGGTGTTAACTTTAAGGCCGCAACTAATTTAGTAACACTGGAGATGCAAGTTTGATTCCTAACATAGGATTTTATTTTCTATCCACTGTTACCTATCTGACACCTTCTAATACACCGTCTGACACCGTCTAACCTGGCAAGAATAGATCTCAGCCCACCTGTGGGCCTAGACTACTCTACCAAAACTACTCTGCATTACGACTGACGTTGTATTTGGCCTTAATCCCATGCTATCATACCGTGCTAAGAAACCATTAGCTTTTTAATCTGTCTGCCGATCTTTCCCGCAATTCGCGGACAACCTAGGAGCAAACAGGATAGGACCGCTCCAAGTCACATCGTCATCCCCTCCCCTCTTGCATTGCTATCCCACACATTCTTGAATCCCGTCGTTTTATAAATAAAGTGTGACAGGCAAAAGGAGACTGAAACTATATATATAATATTATATGCATATAAATAATTACATTATGTATTATAATAAATAATACATTACCAAAACCGCCGAGTCGATCCAAAACGCCATAAATATACATAAATACGTGCTTTCTAATTTGTAAAATAAGTATTGCTTGATGAAAAAATCCCTATTCTCTGGTTAATTTCGTTTGAGTTGGATTAAGCTTTTGTATGGAATTACCGGTTAACGAGAGAATAATAATAATACTAATGATTATTATAATATTATTATTAAATAGGTGTAGTTGTCTGTAATATTATTGTTGTGCGCATCGCGATGGGGACTTGCCCTACCACCACCTGGTATGAGGCAATAATATTCTTATTAACATAATAAATATATTGATAGACTTTTTTATAACTTATTATATACTTTACTTCGACAATCGATACATCGAACATGGCCTTGATTGTTTCTTACGCCGAGGTACAAATCGTAAAGGGGCGAAGGGAGGAGGGATCCATTTTTCGCGTATTTCCAAACTGAGGCTCATTCGTTGAACCTGTAGCGAGTTTTACAATGCCATCTCGATCTTAAGCCATTTAAGTGTTTAAATAGAATTGTGTAACAGAAACATTAAGGTGTAAATGATTCGATGATGATAATAATAATAATAATATAAGCGTATGTAAAGTGAAAAAAAAATCGTAAGCTTTAAAGTTTTTAATCGATTCGAATGAGCGTTCAACGAATGAGCCGTGTGAAGTCCGGGTGAGTTGGGCGGGCCCCGTGACGGTGCGCAGGCGGAGGTGGTTAGGTACACGTTGATGTCTTGTATTTTTTTATAATTTGATACTTTAGTAGCGTGTTTTATATACGAGACTTAGTGACAAATTAAATAGTCGGCACTGTGTTTGTTAATGTCGATGGAATTGTACATAAATATACTGTTTGTATTATAAACAGTTAATTGATCAGTTTATGTGTTTGTTGACGTCCATCCGTCCATATCTTCACATGGCGTGAAGATATGGATGGATGGATGGATAGATGTTTGTTGTAGATATGGGTGTTGCACCAACAGGAATCAATAACAATTACTACAAACAGCCAAATTATAAAAAAAAATTAAAGCGGCAGGACTTGTGATCTAAGGATCGTTCCATCTACGAACGAGCGTAGATAATGCCCATATGAGATGTAAGCAGGCATAAACAGCATGTCTTGCTGTAAAAACCCAAAACTAAAAAGTACATAAATATTGGGTATAATAACCAGCTTGCTTCAGTTGTGAAACTCTTTAGTATTTCATTATATCTTCCATACAAATTACAACACGACATTTTCAATTTTTTGTAACCTTTTATGCACTCGTACAATATACTCGATGTCCAATTCCATTGACATCATTACATCTGATCGTACAATACAATAAATAAAATTCATATTGAGGCTCGATGTTTTTATAGGTCTATTGAGGTGTATATAGAGACGATTTTGTCGGCGTTTTAATAGTTTGAAATTGACTACACTGTATAACTACATATTATATATAATTATTCAATTAGCTTGTTTAAATATGTAATAATTATATGATCGATCAGGTGTAACAAACATAAGGCATATCTATTGTATGTAACAATAAAGTTGAAGTTGCGCCGGATTCGTTAATTTCTTCGTTTTTTTTTTTTACTTTGGCGAATTGCAGATTTTAATGATGTTGGACAAACGGTCTTTATATGTAATCGTTCATTAAATTGATTTTGTACTGTCTACTGTGCAATTGTTTTAACGTGGGACGAAGTGCGCGCGCCGATGTAACACAATTTATTTAATTCGAACTCAGATTATTATAAAGAATTAGATTAACAGAGAAAAGGAAATAATGAATTCGGTGCGCACCCCATTGTTAATAAATATATAATCAGTGCTTAGATCTATTTGCAGGTTACGATAATCAAAGACAATGCTGACGATGGCGACTGTTGAAATTTTCGTGTATTATTTGTCTGTGTCCGGGCCATTAGTGATTGACGTCAGGTTAAATTTATAAATGTACCCCACTCTTTTCAATCATACTCGTAAGCTTTACGTTCAAGGATTTGACAATTTCAACAGTTTTTTCATTGTCTTATAGCTCGCTTATACAGGGTGTCCGGTTTAATACAATTCTCGCAGACTATACACCCTATGAATAACTTGGTGCATACCCATAGTTCAAAGTCGTGACAAGGACGTAGAACTATCACTATCCTTTTCTGTCTTACAACACTCAATCACTTCATCTTATTCTAATTAGTCTGGCAAAACAGAAAGCGCAATTGTACTGTTTAAATTACAACTTGGGTAAAGTATGATTTGAGATAATTGCTACTACGAACCAAGTGCTGCCATCCAGAGGATATGTATTGAGTGACTTTTTAAAACGTGAAATTTGAGCATGTGCTATACTAAATTTGGTTTGTACGATACAATATCCATGGATGGCAGGATAGCTTTGTATATTATCACTTTCAATATCATATTGATAAAATCATCCAGAGTGATTGATAAACGTCAATTGGCTTTCCGTTTCGTACAGTTCACGATCAAGAGTGAAGAGAGCTCGTGCAGTGAACTATGAATGTTTCATAAAATGTTTCGTGCAGTGAACGATGAAAATCGCACGAAACAGTTCGTGCAGTAAACCATGAAAGTTTCACGAAATAATTCGCCCAGTGTACGATGAAAGTTGACGAAATAGTTGGTGCAGTAAATGATGGAGATGTCATGAAATTGATAGTAACGAGTCACCGTGTTAACGAGCCATTATCGTCTATTATAAAAGTGTGTGGAAAGTCCATTTAAAATTCGAATATTTGTCTAAATTGTTTTCTATACGAATGCTCATTCATAACTAGAATGTAAAAACGCGAAGTAGCCACGTTAAGTACGTTTTAAATAATTCGAATAAGCTAAAACTTAATAGATAGCTGTCAGTAATACTAGTATGGTAAGCAGATAAATGCAGTAAAGTGATGTGGTGTAGCAAAATGTCTTGATCACTTTTGTGATATTAAAATAAGAACAAGAATTCATTCCAAGGTACTTTTAATTTACCTCTGTTGCATGAGGATATTATTCCTAATGTTTTTATATTAAAACAATGCGAAAAAAGCACAGATAGCATTGTACGTTGGCGTGTTATTAAATACTTCCAAAGACCAACAGGATTGTTAGTGTCAGTACTAAAAGACTAATAAAACTAAGACTTCGGTCCAAGATTGATGTTCTAGCTGAGATCAAATATATTTGTTAAGTGATAGGATTATTTCGTAATAAACAATTAAAGAAATAATTGTTTGATGTGTTAGGTCCCGTCAATAGAAAAACTTTGTGTTTTGACAATATGAAAATAGGTTTGTTGAAAACATTTTGACAAATATACGAATTAAAACGTACATACACCACGGCTTAAAGCAATTGGACATGTCTAACTAAATATATTATCTTATTTTTAGGTAATTTCATTGTGATTTTTGTTCTAGTCATACAATCTGTATGTGACATTCAAAACATGTGTGCGTTGTTAGATATTTTAATATAGTCAAATTATAACTTTAGATTATTGAATTTAAAAAAAATACTTTATTTAATAGATAGTAGATTAATAAAAAAAATTGTGTGCGGTCGTGGGACATCAGTTTATTTATTGTGTAAATGAAAATTCATATTTTATATTTATTATTGTTTTTTAAGTAATTGTTTTTTTCAATTAGGTATAAGTAGAGGCGAATTGAAAAATAAAAATATATCAGAAATTCAATTAATTTTTATATAGTTATATTTAACAATCCATGTGACATATTAAACTTTACGTAATCTGTGGTCTTGAATGTCACGAACAGGGATGAATTTATATGTTTTTTAGGAAATCAGAATATTGTTTTAGTATGTACGCTTTTATATCATGACGTGAGGTAATTGTAAGCCGCAAAAATTGTTGAGACGCATCTGAGAGTAGTATTGTTATAAGTAATAAGAAACTATGAAAATTTCATATTGTCTTATTTTTACTTTACTCATTTTTTTGTATTTCAAGTACAACAAAATGTGTGTATATTTTTCGTTCATCACTGGCCGACGATAACCCTCGATTATTTTTTTATTTTTATTATTTATTTATTTTTTGTCAACCCATTACAATTCCACTACTGGAATACGGGTCTCCTCTCATATTGAGAGGGTCAAGGCCTCTAAGGG
>DWDT01001738.1:0-15169 GCA_018245595.1 Microceris scylla | reverse complement strand
CTATAAAAACAGATGTAAAACTGAATCTTATATAGGAGTACCAAAAATATCATGGTTAAGTGCATGTACTATTTTCATTGTTAGTTAAATAAATGCAAAAATGTCTTCAAACGCTATCGGTTAGTCTTAATAAATATTTCAAAACATTCCATGTGATCAACATACAACAATTAAAACCATATTTTGCAGTTCAAAACGCACCAGCAAACTACACAACGATTGTAACAAAGTAACGACGTCAGAAGTACTTCTAATAACTACTATATTTTTAAAAATATGGTAAATTTATTTTAAGCATTCCATGCTCCTGCCCCGCTGTGGTAACCATACCTGACAGTACTATATTCCAATAAATATTGGCAACATCAAACAGTATGATCTAACAGTAACCAGTACTATCTAGGCCTAGTGTGGAGTGCCAACACACGCTAAGACTAATCAAACATACATAATTAAGTATTTACTTTAAAAACGTATCAATAAGTATTTATATTAAATTTAATGCAAAACACTCATAGGTTTTGTGACATATAGACTCTCACATTACTGAGTCTCATATTGAATTGAGAGAATTTTTATTTGTCATTTGTTGGGCAATAAACAATAACTTGTCACTTGTCTCATTCGTCAACATAATTCACATGAATCTATTCTATCATGCATTATTTATTACAAAACACAGTTTTTGTAGGCCTATGACAAAGTTTGAAATTCCAAATTTTACTACAAAATGTAGTTTACAATTACAATTGTAGTCTACAATTATTACATTAAAGTATACATTATAAATAAACAGTACAACTAGATATTCAAATTTCACATTAGATAAAATATTAATAATAATGCTATATATAAAAACTTTTTAAAAGATTCAGGACATTTCCGTTTGTTGTTTTACAGAATATTCTAAGATCTATCCTATAAGGCATAGGTAACTTAAATTGGGGAAAATGTTTTGTATGCGATTATTTTAATCCATATATGATATTCTCGATATTATGATTCAACAATTTAGCTATGTAACACATTCATCAAGGAAATATGTATGTACATATGTACAAACAATTTTAAAATTTCTGTTACTATGGCCCCCATGAAACAATTCCCAAAAATGGAAGTCAAGTCATATTAGACAAAAAACTGGATCCAATATTGAGGATGGCTAATGTGTTTTGATTGGCCATACTATTCTTTTACTGTTTCTATTAAAATAGATTAAGAGGAAGAGTAACAATTTAACTACTACATACATTATGGATGGACCCCCAATGTCTCTATAGACGTCACGGCTTCCAAGTACCGATACCGGTCAGTTTGCATCCTAATAGTTAGACTGACACTTGAATAGTTGCTAACACATAAAAATAACATTGCTAGCGAACGAACCGAGATAAAACCTTTCTATTATCATATTATCAATCAATTTCAATACAGCGTAACATTGAAAACAATTATTGTTTATTGAACTTCGACATAAAATGGTACAAGGGATTGATTGAAATAAATTTGAACACCAGCATTTAAAACCGCCTAAGGACTAAACTACCAATGATTATTAACGTCATTTGATGTGTACAATAAGAAATAAGACTGAGTAGACATTTGAATTTGAAAAGTCACGAGTGACTGACCCTGTTACACTAGTGAAAAACCCTGTGTTTGCTGGATGGCTTGGAGCAGGTGATACTTCAGGCGCTCCTTAGTCTTGTAGCGCGGTAGGTCGAGGAGGTTGAAACATGTGTGTGCCACCGGAAAGTACCTGTCGTCCGCCACTGCCTGTATTCTGATCTGTAAATAAATATCCAAGTCGTAATTTTACATAATATTATTACTTCTGCTATATGATCCTGTAATTTATGTGATGTGGATCGATTTCAAACAAATCGGACAGGAGGTCACTTGCAACAGTGAAATTATAAAAGGGTTGATAGTGATGAATGTAAACATAATCAAGTCTAAAATAATAGTGGGCACATAGTATTTCTAAAAAGTGTTATGTCCTCCTTGAAACTTACCTTTAAAAATACACTACAGTGTCAGAAATTAACATATGTTATTGGAATTTGTTGAACATGTAAATATTTCATGGCAATGCTTTTTAATTAATATGATTTATGTACATATGTGTTAGGACCCCAACTGATGTTTTATTGTCAACTTTATCAATAAAGGATTTTTCGTGCTCTTTTCAGTATTCAAATCTGCTTAATTTCTAAAGGGTCACCCCTAATTGCTGTTTTATCAAAAATATAAATACATAGGTACATATCCACCTTAATATCCCGCATTCCTTGTATCGGCACGCGGTCGCTGCCTGTAAGGAATAGCAGGAATTTTTTCTTATCTTCTAAAGGCAACTCACGAAACACTTCCCAAAACCATCTGTGAACAATATAATGTGTTAATTATGCTATACTTTACACCAAAATTCGTCAAAACAATACTTAATTTAATTTAAACATACACTATAAGCTTATGTACGCCAGCTGTGGATTGAAACAGGCTGATGATGATGGTGATGATACACTATAGGGTCAATGATATTTCAAAAATCGACCCATTATAATTCCACTACTGGAATATGGGTCTCCTCTCGTATTGAGAGGGTTAAGGCCGTATTTTGCCACGCTGACCAAGTTCACACACCTAAGAAACCCTCACACACCTTAGCATTGCTTAACATACCTTAGAAATTTTTTTAAGCTATTGCATAACTTTTATCGCGGGCTTTGAGCGCGGCGACTGAATCAAGAAATTCCGTAACGAAAATAAAAAACCTAACACCCCCCACTCCGCCTACCATGTATAGTTCTTGCAATTCACGAGCGCGGCCAGTCTTTGGCTGTGTTTAGACATGTACATGCACGGTGTGATAGCGTGCGTGCTTTGATGGAGCGGTCAGTCGCGAGCACGCACCCGCTCAGTCACTTGTGCTTATAGATCGGCCGAGCGTTCGCTTAACGTGTATGTATATGGTACGACTGTACGAAACTCGCACGGATCAAGACGAGCTGCTCAGAAATCAGACGAATATATAAGCAGCTTTTTGTGAGAAGATATCAAGTCTCAAACTTATGTTTCTTATTTCAGTTACCATAAATCTATAGTTTCAATGATAATAATTCCTGAATACCCCACATGTATTGTAGGATAATAAAAATATTTTAAACGATATTAACTTCTCATTTATTCAATAAAAGAAAAAAAACCGTTTTCTTATCGGTCACCACGCTCAAAAAGTGTAATTTGAATTACTCGTAATATCAAAGAAAAAACTTGAATTCATATCAAAGAAAAAAAAATACTCCATAAATAAATAAATAATTATAATTGTATAAGTTGATAAAAAATGCTATGCAATATTTTAATTCTAAGGTGTAAGTTTACTCGCGATGTTTTCCTTCACCGTTAGCAAGTGATATTGAAATTTAAAACGCACTTATGTAAAGAGTTGCGCCCCAGAGTGAGGGGCTGAATTCTTAACCACTAGGCTATCACTGCTTCTTATGATATTTCAAATAGAAAGCTATTTGCAATGGTAATTATAAAGAACATAGACATTTCTATGCATTCCTTATAATAAATTAAACACCATTCTTATGGCACAATTATAAAATATTTTAAAGAATAATATATTCCAATTACTTGATTTGTTGATCAGTGTCTGAGTAGCCATTCTTGTATTCACAGTTGTTCTCAAACTGATCCCAATCGTAGTTTTCGTTTCCAATCACAACAGACATGAGCTCGTGCGATCTGAACAATTCGATAATTTTACCACCGCAGACCTAAAATCAAAAATGTCAATCGCTGTAAACCCGCCACATATTATTGTATATATTACAATGATTACTTCCCCAAAAACTAATTTTGAAATCCTCGCTATAACTGATTCTTATATAGCGAAATGTTAATATTCCGAGATGTTATATTTAAATATGTTGTTTTCTAGCAGTAACTGTAGTAAATGTGGAATACCCGCATACAACATCCGCCGACAAATAGAACATACCTAAGTCCCATATAAGGCTGTGGTGACTCTCAAGAATTTTGATGATGATATACACAATAAAATAATTGGACCATTGCTTTTTTTGTGGCCTAATTCAGGGTTGTTACGGATATTCGCATCCGCATCCGAGTCAAATACTTTTTAAGTAAATAAAAAATAAAATAGCTTGTAATTATTTATTTTGTCTTTGTTGTAACACCGTTACAACAAGCTAAGAAACAGTCTTCTTTAAAGGAAATAATACAAAAAGAAAAGAAGTGGGATACTGATAAATAGTAACTGAAAAAAAATTGACAAACTCATTGGAGAAATGATGAATGATGATGGATGAAATGACTGTTTATTTAATATAATTTACTCATTTTTAAATTTAATTATTAAACAAAGTTTATCTTAATAAAACCATAGACTTAAAATGGTAATCAGAGTAAAAACGGATTTCGTTTTGTTTTGAAAATATAATTAAATAAAACATAATTAAAATCAATCAATTTTCATTTTTTATCCACTCAAAAGTGGAATATCTTAAACAAATCCTAAAATCCATATCCGCATCCGCGGATGTCAGTCTCTAACAATCCGCATCCGCATCCGCGATTGTCAATATGTTTGCATCCGCAAGATCCCTGGTCTATATTTGCAGAAGCGAAAGTTTCACCACAAACATATTTACCTTCTGAAAACCTTGGTTAAATGCTTTAAACTGGTTTTCGACAGATTTATTGAGCAGAAAATCCACATATAGATCAACATATTCACTTTTGTTTTCATGCGTCACTGTCAAATTTTCACCGTTCTGCTTGAGTGGGTGTACTTGGATTTGATCAAACACCACTGTATTTACAGCAAAACATAGGTCAAATACCTGGAAAATAATTTTGTAGTTAGAAAAAAGTAACATATTAATTAGACATATGATATATTTATGTTACTAATATAATACAGTTAAAAAACGTTTTCCACAAGTTTTTAGACCCTATAAACATCTGACTTCCAGTAAAATCTAAGACTTAATTAATAGTCATTTATACAAATTGAGATCTTTTTTATTTTCAAGTCTACCAAAAGTATTACTAGCCTAAAAATAAAAATGGCTTAACTCTAACATTATTTCAATAAACTTAGTTTATAATAACTTATGTACCTCTTCTACATCTTCATCAGGATAATCTAATAAACTCTTAAGGCTATTGCCCAGCGTCGGATACAGATCCAAAATGTCATCTAATATCACGACCTCACCTAATATCTTCTTATACAGCACCAGCGGGAATGGAACATATATGATTATGGAGTTATATATAGCCAAACCATATATTGCACCTGTAAAGTCCAAACAACTTGGTTAACTTCTTGACTGCCTCGTTGGTCGCGTGGTTGCAAGCGCGACTGCCGAACGGGAGGACCTGGGTTCAAATCCCGGGTCGGGTACTATTGCATTTTTCTAATTTGGAATTTCTAGTAGTGACTCGTAGTCTGGAATTGTGCCCGGTGTATGGCAGTAGGCTCACTGCCTATTCCGTGGGACTTAAACGTAACTGGTGAAACATAGGAGTGTACTACACTCCTCTGCTTACCCCTTCGGGGATTACAGGAGTAATGTTACGTAACTTCTTTACAATATAATTATATTCACATGAGAGAGGTGTAATTATTACTATTGAGGGTTTGATATAGTATAATAATAGTATCAATTAATTATTTGCAAATTTCTTACACTAAATGTGAAGCCAATACAATAAACGGTAGTAGAAGGCACTAAAGGCTGTATATAACATTACATGTTTAAAGTAGGCGTACTTTAATTTTACCCATTCCATTTTATAAAATCTTTCCTTCGAAATTCTCATTAGATCTTCAATAAAACTTACCAATAAGGTAATACATGACTTCATCCTCAAATGGATTGTTTGAGAACCAAATCATGTTTGTCTCCTCAGACTGTTTGAACATCCCATAAACGGGATCAAATATTTCCTTCAGCAAGAGCAAGAAAAACTCCTTCCTCACACCTCCAGCATCTTCTGCCTCCTCACCAACAAATTCTACCTAAAACATATCACAATATCTGGAAAACTGGTATTTTTTTTCTTCTCCTGTTACAAAAACTGCATTTTAAGTTTCTCAATTTAGCCCAAAGGCTTACAGGCAGACAATATTCACCTTTTCTACTAATAAATATCTGATGGTTTAATAAATATACCTTATTTCTTGGGTTTATTTTATACATTTAACGGTTTATACATTTAATGGATACTAACATATTAAATAAAAGTGAAATATTGCTAAAACTTTTAATACTTACTCTAAGTGGTTTCTTAAGCTGTGAACTATCATGGTTACTGATTTGCAGCATTGTATCTCTAACTATGTGATTTCTAGACACCGTCAAACTTAGGAACTGATCCCTCCACTCATATGTAGGATCCATTAGGATTCTTGTGAACAACTGTGTCGCTGCCCTGTTGATAGCCATTTGCATTTGCAACTGCTGGTCAATTTTCAATAATAACGACTTGCATTGCACATCAAACAGGAAGGCATAGCTGCACATGTGTGGCTGAGATAACTGAAAATGAATGGAAAGATTTTATTTGTATATAAAACATATCTCATATCCATACTTTCTGTCGTTTGTTTTTATGGGAATGTTCTAAAATTTCTTTCTTATTACATTGCGCCAATCTCACCCATAAACAAAGACAAAGTAGGTAATTTCGAGAGGACGCACATATTTCAGGTATGGTACATATCTTAATGTATATACCTCCTCTGTTTGTGTGTCATTGAACTCCTCCTAAACGGCTGGACCGATTTTAATGAATTTTTTTTTTGTGTTTTCACATGAATACGAGAATAGTTTAGATTTACAATTGCATACGATAGAAAATGTTTTTTCCTTAAAAATCGGTAATTTTGTTTGGAAGTCGGAAGTTGGGATTTCTCTCACCAAGTGGCGTTCTTGGTAAAACTATAATAACGGATGTGTTATTCAAAACTCATTTCATCCGTGCAGTTGTGTGGAGTTCATTACATTTCAAATAGTTTTTCGTTACATTATAGGGAGTCGAGGACTTTTTTTATTTTTTATTTTCAACGTAAAATTGACAGGTTACATTTACTGAAAATAATTCCCTGTCATTTATTGTGTCGTAGTGCCCTCTACTACAATAATACAATGTCTAGGATGAACTGACGTAGATCGTACAAAATCTACGAAAAATTGTATAACATTTTGTCGGTTTAAAAGATATTTAACTGAAATTTCATATGTAAGCTGTCCATTATTACAAAAGTTAATAATATTGTACTTTAACGTGTGGGAAGGAAGTGGCTTCAACTGGCTATTTATAATCATTTAATTTTCGATTGTTTGTTTTCATTTATAGTTGAAAAGTCTCATCAGATCCAAATTAAATGTGGCACTGCTTTTTCGGCCAGGACGAGGTCTGCCGGGACCGCTTGAAGATAAAGCAGGATAATAATTTTAGGATAAACGGCTGAATGGACTTGGATGAAATTTTAACTGTATATGTTTCTATGGATTCCTAGACGGTTTGAAAACCGACCGTTTGATGTTCTCATAAGCGACAGGGACGACTCTAATGAAATTTTTTTGTAGGTGCGTGTGAAACCCTTTAAGATTTGAATCCGCAAACAGACCCGGTAGGAGGCGCTGCAGTGAGATATCCAATAATGACCTGCAAACTATTTAGCTTTTAAAGTCATGCCTGTGTAGTATGATGCTTTACGCATTTAACATATAGTCCATGAAAAATATAAAATAATATTGATCCAGTTTTGCTACTGTAAAAATATCATAACAATAAAACTTCTTTAGTCTGATATTAAAAAGCAATACTTAATACTTACATTTTTATCTGACTGCCAATTTATGTAATCACTCGCTATATCAAAATGATTTGCTATATCATCTATATAGAAACACTCAGCTGGTATTTTTGGTTTTTTGGGATTGGCAAAATTCATCTTATTTAACGAAGATAAGATATTTAATATCTGAATGATGCTATGTGTGAAGTATATTTTCTGAAATGAAATATTATCGTTACTAGAACGAAAGACAATTTCTCCATATACACACTGCATTTTTCAATTGGTAGAGGTACAATGTAGAGGTGTACTAGTAGGATTTTTCTATTTCTTTAGAAACCTAAATCTAGCCTGTATCTCTTCTGAAAAATCGGAAAGACCGATTTTCTACCAAATATTTTAGAAATTATTATAAGCAACGCTAACTAATAGACACTCGGTGGCCTCTGTATACTTTCGGAAGGGATTTTGTTTGATGATATAATAATAATAACATTGAATAAAATATTTCTAGTACTTCACCAACAGTATTTGTAGGTAAAACGTTCACAAAAAGAACATGCTACTGTTCTTCATAAAAAAGTAAAATATTTCAAAGCTTTTTAATAAGTTAAAAGTTAGGTTGTAAGACAATTATTCAATAACAAATTTTGCATAGTAAGTAGTTAAAATTTGTAGTTTTCTAATATTTGTAGGTGAGTTTTTAATGAGTGCGAGATGAGCGAGCACACCTTGTTGGGGCGGGCGCCGGGCTGCACGAGCACGTACACGATGACGCTCTTGAAGATGTCGACGAGCATCTCGAAGTAGTCGGCGGGCTGCGCCTCCCACCACTGGCGCACGATGCGCTGCCCCTGCGTCGTCAGCTTGTTGTACGCCTCCGCGAACGGACCCTGCGCGCCAATGTCGCATATTGACAATTCATTATTATTATACTATGTTTACTTTATGTTACAGCAATTACTCAGCACGTGAGTTTTAAAGGTCACTGCACCCTCCAGTGAATGAAAATAGGAATGGAACAAGTTCTGGCTGCAAATAATTCGATCACATGACAGATGAATAAACAAAGTAAAAGAAATGAACAGTACCTATAAACAATTTTTTTTATATACATTTTACTTTCGTGCACTTAAAAAGACAATACATTTTTTTAAGTGTACATCATGAAATAATTGAATGTCTTTGTGTAAAATGACGTGTGATGTAAAATATTGGGATGTGTATGTCTGTATGTAAAATATCGTATGATGTAAAATATTGTACTGTTTGTTTCAATTGAAACGGTACAAAGGTCGTGATTTTACCGACAAAGCTGGAACACTTTTGGTACCGACGAATGTGTTGCCAAAATCTATGTATAACCCTAATGATAACAGTGGACACTATCTAGAACATGAACAATCAAAACTGTTTTCCATTAAAATTATTAAAAACATGATTAAATTTGAAACGATTTGCATTTTACACTTATAAATAAATATTTGTTTATATGTTTTAATACAGTTACATTCAAGCCCAAGATTTTCACCTGTAATTCTGGATGCCTTCGCGGATTCCTCATTTCATGATACAGTGGTAAGACAAGAAACATTCTCAAAGCTTCTGCATCCGGCAGGGATACGTTCATTTTCTTTATTATATGTTCCGATAAGTGCCAAAATATCTGCAAAACAAAAAAACATTGATCAACATCAATGACCAAATTTAATAATAAAAAGATAATGATAGATGTAATGTGCTAATAAAAGTTTAATATTGTATGAAAGTGTACAACTAACGTATGTACAAAAGATCATGAGCAATTAAATGCATCTCAAAATTTTCCATAATGTTCTCTAATATGGATACAATTTATCAATCCATAATTTCCAAAAATATTTGAGAACACAGCCCCTGTTTTATTGATAGAAATAAATTTACTTAGAAAAATAGATTACCTACCATTGAATAATTAGGTCAAATCACCACCAATATAAACATTAGCATACTTTCTTACCCTTCACAGTCATACCAATTGCATTCAATTATTTATACTCAATAATTACCAAATCCTTTATAGTAGTATTTTCAAATCGGCTGATCATGGTGAAGGCCTCCTCCGCCTTGCGCAAGTCCACGCCTGGCACCTTGGTGTTGCATCCGAAGTGACCATCGTTGGCCAACAGGAACGAACCGTTTATGCACGCCAGTGAACCGAACACTGTTTCCAAATATGCCAGCAGATCCTGGGAAATAATATAAAATTATATCGACTATACAGTTATGTCAATGGATGTTTAATACAAAACAATGTACTTTAAAATTATTATTATTATATCATATAAGATTTTAGAAATAAGCTGTACCTTTGTTACAGATCTCATTCCTTTTTTTTATTTAAATGTGTTTGTGTATTTAAATAAATAAATGTTAATTATAAAATATATATTTTTTAACACTTATGTATGTATTGTCTTAATTTCTTATGTGACAATATTCAGTATGAATGAAATCGATCGGGCGAAGATACAATTCGCACAAGTGATTCGTCATTGTACTGACATCGCTTATTAGTTTTTATTGCTAGATACACTTAGCAACTGAATAGAATAGTACACTTAGTTAATTAGTTTTAAGCTTTTTGTGGTTTACTAAGTTCTGAAATGTTCTTACCTGATTAACAACATCGTCGTCCTTAAAAACTTCACATGCGGCCAACTTAGCGAGGTTCAAGGTGAGTATTTGCTTCTTAAAATCGGGGATGCGTAAGTCGACTGTTAAAGCATTGTCAGCGTTAACCACGAGAAAGCTGTGGTCGCCACCCGCGAACACTCGTATTGGACCATTGAACATATCCGGCGAGAACTGTCAACAAACGTAAAGAATGGTTTTGAGTTACGAATGACAAAAATATTTTATTTATATATTTATTTTATTTGCCAGATGACGTAACAACATCAAAATACTAAACATTTTATATTTCAGTTCTACAACAATAATAAACATAGTGCTACATAATTAACAGATTACGTTTTTCGAATTTCGACCAATTTTGTATTCGATATTTTCAAAATTTGAAACAGGGTACACATTTCAATACAATTATTTTTTTCCTGTCATACAAGACATTAACTCTCTTGGATCCAGTAAACTGTTTGATTATTCAATATAAAAAAATAATACATACATAAAAGCAATGTGGCATTTATATCAAATATGTTTAAAATCAAGCGGTGGTGTAATACATTTAATACTAAAACGTATAAGAATAGATAGCTTAAAGAAGCACCAAAGTAATATATTATATTAATACAACTATGTATTTACTGTTTAATGTGAAGCAAATATATAATAAAAATAGGAATATCATGTGCCACACACACTCTTTGTAGTTTATACAACTTTGTTGGTTATTGACAGTTGATAGATGATACAAACATTACAACTTTAGGCCGCGGGTGAAGTACACAGTGCGAAGGTTCTTTGTCAAATATTTGACCACAAAATGTCAAATTCTTAATATGCTGACGTCAATTTAATTTAATTTTTATTTTTAATTGGTAGTTGTTGATTACAATTGTTGCCGTGGCACAGTTCGGTTATTTAAATTGCATCCACTTTTCAAATAAAATGCATGCGATATAAACGACTTACAATCCATATGATAACATATGTATGTAATGTAAGGATATTAGTTGTATATCTCCGTCCTTTGCACTCCTTACCGCACCCGGGGCTCACTGTAACCAAGGAGAACGTGACCCCACCCCAGTGTTCGAACTGCCAGCTCCACTGTTTTTAGCAGATGTCGATGGGTACTCGATTCTCGACTTCTTCCTTGGCTAGAGAACGATATTTAATCGTTAATATATATCAATTTAATTATATATGTATATAAATTAAAAGGCACAGGGATATTTCTAAAACATTTATCATGATTGTATTCCATTATTAACCTTGATGAAAATATTATCACGAGTTCATAATATGCAAACAAATAACTACAAAATCCACGAAATAAAATAACGCTCAAGCCAATAAATAATAAGAAAATGTGCTTGATTATGTACGTACTAAGCTACACAGAGTCCGCTAACTACATATAAATATTTACCTTACTCAGCTCTGCGGTATCCGTCTGCGTGGAAAACATTTTAATAATGAATGTTAATAGCGAAAAATGCATTTAATAATAACTATGAGGATGAGAAAATAATATACTGTTAATGTAACCGCATTACACGTGTATTTTAAATAGTCTTAATATTTAAAATACAATGGTGGACGACGAGATGGTACCTATTGTTCTAAAAGTACATTATTGTGACAAAGGCATATTATATCACCATCGTAATTCACATTATATGTAATAAATAGCATTGTGGAAAAACATTCGACTCATGCAAACGGGTAAAAGGATTAAAAGTTTTATACGACTCATTCTTGTCATTGTATATTTGATGTTCTTTAAGTATGTGTGACTCGGTATGAGAAAGCGCCCACCCAAAAATGTCTTAGCTTACAAAAATTTATTATTAGCAACAAATGAAATGATCGTACATCTCTGCCCAAAATATTTGCTACAGAATGAATTGCAAGCAATGTTGCCCTGGTAGTGCTTGACATCTCATGATCTCCCATTGTTATAGATATGAGATATGTATGACATAATAGATAGATAGTTGGAAAATGAGTGTTCACCCTCAACTTTGTAGCGCATAAACGATACCATCATTTGACACGAAGACTTCAAGCAACAAGGTTATATGGTAGTTGCATATTCGTTTTAATACATCCCAGTAACTCTTAGCTAAGCCAGCGGTCGGCAATCTTTTAAAAGGCGAGCACCACAAGTCGGCAAAATAAAATAACCGCGCACTGCCGTCCATTGGACTATACCATAGAGTCAAACGAGCGTATCATGTCACAATTGAATACATAGTGACACAATTGAGCATATGAGATGTGTGTGCAGCACTGACCGGCGAGTCGTCGCTGGGCGTGAAGGGCACGGGCGTGGGCACGAGCGCGAAGGGCACGTGCGGGCAGCCGAGCTGGCCGCGCGCGCCGTAGCCGCACGCCAGCACGCGCTCGCCCACGCGGCACAGCGCGTGCCGCCGCCCGCAAGCCACTTGCGTCACCGTGCTGCCCATCAACTCCATTACCTATAATTGTTCACATTTTACTATGTTGCGAACACGCAACAGAGAACGCGTCACAGACGGACGCTCGCGCCCCTCGCCCCGCACAGGACGGGGGGATCAACGGGGCACGGGCTTCACTTAAGGATGGGCAAATGGAAAAAATATATCAATATAAATGATATCGATATTTTTAGAATATATCGGTATAGGTAGAGTAAAAAAATATCGATGTTTCGATATTTTTTAATTGTTAGTTAGTCGAGATACGATACGTTAGTTAGTCGAGATACGGTATAAAGAAGACAAAAAAAGGTCGGTTGCTCGTTTTCACAGATCCCAAAAGAGCAATTTATACAACAAAATATAATAAGGCATCTGAAAATATATCGAATTCGATATTCAAAAATAAATATCGAATATCGATAATATCGAAAAAAAAAATTGATGTAATATATATTTTTATTCTTAAACATATCGATATTTTTTGCCCATCCCTAGCTTCAGTGGGCTACGGGGAATTGGACAGACGGCGGCGCGTGCACAGTTCACCATATTTATAACTAATAAATCTACATAAAATATTCAGACCAATTGGTGTTATTCAATACAGTCCCTGTTATGAGCTGAAATAACTAGAAAATAACATATGTAATGTTTAACAAATGCTACACAGAAAAAACAACTTGCCACTCGCAATGAGTGTGTGACCCCAATACCTGCCACTCTGCTCTGTGATTAAACCATACCTCGCTATTACATCATTAAAGCGAGGGCCCCTGGCTAACTTTTGGAATTTATACTATTACAAGCCATTATCATTTGTACACACTACATCATCACTTTTAGTTCGGAATATAAAAAAATAATAGTACACTTGTAACTATAGCATTACCTAATATTAGCTATTTTAGTTCAGTTCTAATAAAGCATAAGACAAATCTGTTGCAAATAAATAAAGAACCAAAGGAATTTTAATGTATATGCATATTTTAAGCAATTCTTACCTTAAATTACATTGATCGATTAAAGACATGAATTGCTTAAAATATGACAATCTTGATATATATAGGGAAACTGTACCATCAAAATCAAAACATTCCCCATAGACTGTCACATTAACCAGCAAAATAAGACAGATATTGTAGAAGTTAGCACTTTTAAGAATGTAGTCTACAATATGGTATAGTAGAGCAAAATCCTTAATAGACGACTTTCATAGGTAAGTAAAAATAGTCTTGCCTTTCTAGGTACTAATTCATCTTTTGTGGTCCCATGTCCAGTTTGCCCATATTCTCCGGCCCCGCATGTAAACACGCCTCCGTCGAGAGTAAGGAACGCTGTGAAATCCTCGCCGCAAGTGATGTGACATACCTGGTTATGGAAAGAATTAGTTAACATTATAATGAAGACTTACAAAATTAGATGTAATTGTTGAGAGTGCCTTTAAAGCTTTTTTGGGACCTGAGGAACACAATGATGGACAAAAGTATTATCATCCACATCTCACTTTACTAGATGTTTCTTTTATAAAGTCTTGTATGGCAGCTTAGACAGCAGTGTAATAATATGTATATGGTAACAGAACTTAAGATTTTCTTGAAGTACAGATATTTAAAAAATTAGTTTATTTTAACGGATGTGCATGAAACACAGCAGTATAGCTTACAGTTAAATAAAATGATCTAAAGATCACTTATTTTTCACAAGGTTTTATTTAGTTTTTCTATGGTCCTGGTCTGTCTGTAATGAAATCTAGTCAGATTTGAAGATCAAGCTTAATGGTGTACGGGATTATGGTGATGATGATGATGAAATCAAATTTAATCCATTATTCAGAGTCAGATTGACCTGATATTTGGCACACGTTTGATTCTTGTGTCAATACAGTAGCACCTAAGTGGTACAATTTAAAACCAATGTGGCTGACGTTACGAAATGGCGATTTATCAATTCCATAGTATATCCTTCCATACTATATCCACCCTTATAACATCAAATGTAAGTGTTAAATTTGAGCGACTCAGAAAAGTGATATAACATTTTTAAAAATAGTAATTGCAATATTAACATTTAAGAAATCTTATATATAAAAATGAATGTTTGTATGTATGTTTTCGATTAACTCAAAAACTACTGTACCGATTATTATGAAAATTGGTATATATATGTATTTTTCCACAGAGAAGGTTTGTGTAAT
>DWDT01001737.1:0-15169 GCA_018245595.1 Microceris scylla | reverse complement strand
AGTCCCATGGAATAGGTGGTGAGCCTATTGCCATGCATCGGGCACGTATCCAGACTCCGAACCACTACTAGAAAATCCAAATTAGAAAATTTTTGTAGTGTTCGACCCGGGAATCGAACCCGGGACCTCCCGATCAGCAGTCACACATGCAACCAACACGACCAACGAGGCAGTCAAGTAGAGCAGTCCTGTAAAATAGATACTGAATCAACGTTTCAACATAGTGAATATAGATACATAGAAAAACACACACACGTATGTGTATATAAGCACACACAGCAGTTTAATATTCGTAAACATCTAGAACACATACTTGTGTCAATTTATTGCTGACATTAACAAGCTCACCACTGCATCAAACATTATCATTATCTTTTAAGCGCAAACTGCAAATGCAACTAACTAACTAACTAACCCACACACGATTTGCGACAACACGTCAAACTGTGAGAATTGACGGTTGCCGTTTGTGTGTATAAATATGACTGAGAGCACACGTCTTTGATTATTTATTTGACGCTAACTACGACAAAATTGTATCCGACATTCGCTTGAAACTCGCACCGACTAATGTGTAGGTTTATTTGACGCTAACTGGAACGAGGATTTATAGTATGTACGCGTATATTGAACATTTCGTGTATGATTAACTTAATTTACGATTTTATTTGACGCTCACATGGATAAAAATTATTGCACTTGTTAGCAAATGGGAATCTTAATTGACTAGCGCATATTTAACTTCCTTCGATTGTAATTTGTAAATTAAAAAGTAGAAAATAGATGCAGCATTAGTTAACTGCATTGAATTTAATTCAGTTTAAATAAAATATCAAAATATGCACACTACGCTTATTATTAATTCTCTGTTGCCATTTCACCTGTCGACTCAAATAAAAAACGACCAAAAAAATTAAGGGTAAAAACGCAATCATATTTAGGGAAGTCACTTATACTGACGGTGAGGTCAGTAAATTATCTACGGAAATGCCGACATGTTGTCACGCATTTTTCACATAGGGGTAAGCAGATATTGAGGATTCATTAAACTCGTCATATGTTCGTGTGTTCACTTGTGGCATACATACATTTTGAATATCATATGCTTGTTGTTTAGTAAAATCGCGTTAATAGTGAGAAATACGGCCTGATTTCACAGCATTTCATTCGCAATCTCACAATTTCATCACCAATTACAATGAAGATCACTACTCGACGAGTTATAAAGTTATTCACGCAAAATGTGACACATATTCCCCGCGGCGCATCAAATATGTATAAATGTGTCTTCGGAGATGTCGCTGCCTCTTAGGGTTGGCGCTCGTGAGAAAAATTATTAAAAAATTATAGGAGCTATCAGCTTCAATTTTCAAAAATTTCTTTATTGAAATATTAAATTGTAATCATCATCATGCCTATCTCAGTCCACTGCTGGACATAGGCCTCCCCGAAAAGGGGTATATGCCGGTAATCTCTACAAATTGTTGTGGTAATTAATGATTGTGTCCATTATGATACAGTTGGTCAACAAAAACGCCATTTTGTTGCTGGTTATAATAGATCGTTAAGATTTCATTAATTGATAGTACCTCAAACATGTGACACAAATGTGAAACTGCATCTTCAAATGTAAAAGTCTTCGAATTATGACAAACGGTCACGGATATTATAAGTCGCTGATTACTTAGAACTTTTAATAAGACACAGACCCGATAGCGATTTTCAAGATGGAATTAAGAGTTATCTTGCTTGAACAGTAAAATATAACATGCTGAAATCAACTTGCCATTTCCGAGGAATGCGCTTCATCTTCCGCCATCTGAATCCGCCTTCCAATGTCTACCGTTATCAGTTCTGGCGCGTTAGTACCTCTAACCCTCATCATTATAATGTGCCTAACTTAGCGAGTTATATATACAAACTTAGTTAACTTTAGCGAGTTATACACACTTTTTTCATGAACTGCCAACCCTAGCCTCTCAACTATATTTACATCGCACTAGCTTCGTGACACGCTGACGAGACTCTAACACGTGTTTGTTTGTAACCGCTTACAAATTGTGGCATTTCTGTAATGTCGAGTATTTTTATTTATCGCCCGTTGGACGTGTGCGTTTTTTTCTCCGACATCGAACTAATTTCGTGTCCGACCATTATTGTAAACATGTCAAATTTTTATACCGGGCTCAAGCACTCTAGCACGTTTTCATTGTGTACGGAACAGTACGAAAGTATTTGGATATTGTTCTACAAATACTACATTGTAGCAGCAGAACAGTGCCATTAGAAGATTATTCTGTCTTAATGTAGCCAGGCTTAGTTATAATTAATGCTACTGAGATATTCAAAGCTGTAATTCGTCTATGTATAGAAGTTGGACGCTGAGACGACGCGTTGTGTCTCATATGCAATAACGCGATAAACTAATTTATTTATATCTCAACTCACTCATTGAGACGACATTTGCGAATGCAATTAATCCGTCCGAACTGCGCCATTAAAAAAGGTAGAATGCAATTTATTATGTCGCGGTGTACGCACACGATCCACAAAGTTACATTGTTGTTACTTGTAATTACGGTTTCGTATTTTCACTTAATCACCAACATTATCAGCGACTCTTTTATTGGAACACTTGAAGTGAGTGAGCATGGGTTTCCAAGAAGGTGTAAGGCCGAAGACAGATACGCAGGCAAAAGTGGATTAGAACGAATTAGAAAATGTGTTTTTCTGGCCCTGACATCCTAAAAAGATTTACAGCCGAAAAGAATTAAATGTGGGGAAGAGTAACTAATACAAAATGTTTTAAGATGTGATCGAAATGTGCTGTTAATTTCCTGGTGAATAAAGTGAATATCCAATGTCCGTGTTACAAGTAATATCGTTAGATCTTCTACTGGTAGAAGAAACATAACATTTTTCTAATGCACTCTGACTGCGTAAATGAGTTTAGTCATACGTGTGCCACTCAACTAGCGTCCATCTATCAGCGCAAGACGCGTATTCGAAAATAGCTCATCGCTCCCGAGTGACGCGACACTTGTACCGTCTGCGCAGTCCTGGTGTTGCAGTCTAGCGCGCGCTGACTCACGCTGGACAGCTTTTTTGTACTCTCTGCAGATGGAGAAAACCGCTCGAATGAATTTGTTCAGTGTTGGCTGGGTTTTAGAGGCGTTGTTGAAGGGATAGATGTCTTCGTATTAGTAGACTTGTTGCGAGAATTTTAGGGCGTGATACTTTCGTGCAAAAACAGAAGTTTTTCCACTTTTCAGTTACTGGAGCTAATAGCAAACAAAATGTGTCCTCCGTTTCAGATTTGTCTTTTCATCACGCTATCAATTTCATGTGCGAATTGGGAAGAGACATAAGGATATTTATTACGTTATTTAATGAAATCGGATCATAATAGTCGTTGGAATCGTGTTTAATTTATACATAGTTCGAAGATAAAGAGCGTTAAAGCCATATTCTACCAGGATAGCCTTGTATAAACTAGCAGACTTAATGCGCCTTGGTAAATATTATGGAAACGTTACTTGTATATTGTAGCGAGTAATATCCAACTTGAAAAGCGACGTCATCTCTTAAAGTCCAAGGGATATGTATACTATTAATAATAATAATGTCTTGTAACAACTCGTACACGATATCTTGATACCAATTAAGTTCAACTCTATACTGATATAACAAGACAGCTGTTTCATGTGCATAGAAATAAATACCTGCTTATATCAACAATTTTACTTCCAGACAAAGAACGAACACTCGTTTGTCACCAAAAAAATGTTTCCGCACGATAATCGAACCAGCATCCCCAACTTAGCAGTCTGACTAAACATAAGACAAGCAGACCAGAATTAATAGAGAATGAATTTAAATACTTATTGTATATGTTGCAGAGATGACGTGGACCTCGTCGACTATCGGACTTGTGTATTTATGACCAAATATGAGATGGAAGCCATTTCATTTTAGGCATAGTATCTAGCCACTCGACAGAAATTTTACATCTGACTGAGGGTCGGTTGCTCTGAAGGGATAATTCGATAATATTCTCATCCCCAAAAGAAACTTATCAGATTACTTTTATCTCAAAGCAAAGTAGTATTTTACAAGATTACCTCTGGGATGGGCCCGGCGCACAGCGTGGATTAACCGCCCATAAAATGTACTGTTCTTTTGTACGTGAAAGTAGAGAGGAGAAGCGTCCAAAGTGTCGCAGGTCGCTATAAAAAGTAGTCATATTGCGAATGTCCGATCATGATTCAAATGAGATTTATTTTTCTACCCGTAGAGATAAAGAGAGAGAAAAAGAGAATTGTTCCTCTGTACTTAGGAATTGGTGGTTTTAATACTTTCTCGTATACTAAAGAGAAAATTTCGTTGGTTTCTTGGTAAGAGATAATCTCTTGTCGGTATATGTATCGTAAATTGTATTGAGTCGATCTTTCGTTCGTGGTTTATAATACATAGATGACCGTGGACCGCAAATCAGCATTTTACAATTCTGTTTCTTTTTGTGCTGTTGATCATCTGACATTTAATCCCATACTATCGTTGAAGATTTAGGATACCTCATATGTCCATTACTCTTCCAGACATTTAATATCGTAAAACAGCACCACAAACATTACTGTATTCCAGCGGTACCGGGTCTGGTGGTAATATTATCGCAATCAAATCCTATTCAGAAAATAGTTATACCGAATTTTACATTTTTATGTGTGTGTAAGGAGTTTCGTAATTTGTCCGACTTTAAAATCTGACCGCGTCGCCGATGGAAGATTCTAGAGAAACACCTTCAAAGGATTTATGAAATTAAGCCATTACGTTAAAATAGTCATCTAAGGACTTAATAATATTTAACGAGATTATTTATGTATACTGTAATGTTTCTGTGTATCTACTACCTACTAGATTCTGTCATATTTTCCAATAGGCGTCGAACTCATTTTCTTTGACAATTGTTGATCTACGAATGTTAATGGATTAGTTTGGTTTTATATATATTACTGTGTCACGTTTCGATGATTTTAGAATCTCCTATAGAAAATTCATCATCATGTCGGTTCATTCGGTCATTGCATACGACAGTAATATTCTCACCGCTAAATAGACACCACACAGAAAAATTAAGTATAATGGATGTACACGGGGCAACAAATTGTTCATTCCGAAATTATTTTCAATTCATTCATATACAGTTTTAGTTCACTATAAGAGTAAACTACGTGTCACATTCACTACGCGATTCGCATTCACTGATGTCGCACCTCGGATGTCGTGAAGTAGGTGCTCGGTGATATACTCTGCTAAAAATATAATTTTATCCCATCCAAATACAACGAGCCTGAAGGTCATAAATAAAAATTATACCCTCCCCCTTCCTTAATAAAGCTGCTGTGTTAGCCCAATGCCACTCGTGTCGTTAAAGAGGTCTACTCGATAATTGGGTAGAGAAAGAGAGCCGGTAGGGATAGGATCTCGGGAGAAAAATAGGGTCTAGTTTGGAATTATTTTCCGAATAACAGTTACGAACAAGTACCTACACCGATTGGTTTTTGGACATTTGGTTTAGGTAGAATATCAATTGAGATTTGGATCGCTTGAAAGGAAATTTGGAAACGACGTTGGGGAGATGTTGGATTGTTTAATGTGTACATATCTCTTTAAAGAATTTTTGCCCCTTTGGTTTAATTTCGTAAATTGCATACCATAATCATACCAAAACCATGCCATAAGGGTAACTATAACCGGCATAGACCGTCACGGTACTGCGTGGTAGACGCCGCTGATTTGCAGCAAGTAATATGTAACTGCGATTAAATGAGGCGTTTTGTGGATAGCTTAGATACATAAATCTACACCTTTATTGTGTACGTTAAATTACGTGTTTTGTTCGTACGTTAAATTACTAACTATATTGTGCTACTTAAATAGCAACAATTAAATCCACTGTCCGGTTTCTATTGCTCCTCTAGAGCGTATACAAGTTGCGGTAAAGTATGAGGTCAGCAAAACCGCTTCGCTTATAATTTATTAATGTGTTAGCTCATACCAACTCAAACTGCAACACACATACTTTTAGAACTCCATTCAACACTCGCGATGAACGTTTCTTTGTGCCACAGTACAATAAATGCAGTATAATAATGCGTTGCTATTAGCCAACACAGACACACACAGTCCACAACGAGTAACGAAACGGGCTAACATTTATAACTAAGTTTGTTAGGAAGCGAAACTGTGCAGCGGGCGGCGGCGGCGGTCGCCCCTGGCTTCGTATCACTCTGCGGCTCTTGGACAACGCCATTTCGAGTCTCAGTTGTTCTATTGTTGTGCTCGTTGTTGTACGATTCTATTTTTTTACGCCGTTTGAAAAGTTTTCCAAAGGGAAATTTTATTAATTTCTTTTCGCTTCTTTTGGCTCTGTTGTGTAAAGTGACGAATAATTTGTCTCAAATTGTATTTTTCAAAGGACTATAAACTGAGCATGTACATGTATAACCTTAGCATGTTTTGAATTTTGGTTCTTCGATAGGCGTGTGACGCTTACGCGGTCAGCTCTTGTGCGTGTGACCGCTAAGGGCGAATTTTCATAAACATGCTAATGCTTCATAGGGAATTTTAGACCATTAAAATTGGTTAAATCTGACCATTAAACCGGCGAAAAAAACCCTGGGTATAAGTTAAATTTTCATTAGTAACATTTTTGTAATGGTACTAATAAAGGCTGCAAAAAAAATTATATTTGATTTTGAAAGAAATTTTGCCGGTGTGTTCTATGAGACCTGCGGTGTAATAATATCTACTTCTTTCTTTAACTGTATCCTGCGATCTGATTTGGAACGATTACGTACGTTAAACAAGTCTTGTTAAGAGTCAAAGCTGGTCAGAGTCCATGATCAGGTTGGCTACCATCTGCCTACCGTCCGCTGCTTCTTAAAACGTTCTAATATCCCTTTTTTTATCCTATTAGTATATTTCTACGTTTGACCAGTTATGTTATTATATTGTGGGGTGGCGCTTCACTTCTACGCTTTCCCCTTCAGGGAAATATAATCCTGATGTTTTGTTATATTTAAATTGTGATATACCGTTACGTGTTCGTTTAATAATAACATTTGATTTTAAACACACCCTTTCTGTCCTCTGTTTTTTGGAAGCGCACGCATTCAAATTCTCCGAAAACAAGCAAATTTATGTTGGACATTTTACACGAGTAATATTAACACTAGAAGCCTATGTATTAAGGCATAAATTCGCATTGTGCTCGAACTGCGTAGGTATGTCACTCGCGCCATATGTCCCGTGCACGCGGGTGATTTACCGTGCGCTGAGGATAAGTGACATATTGTGACAGGTACGCACCGCTTGTAATGTTTTGTTCCGCGTAAAAGAGACTGGGATGAGATTATAAAGACGTATACATACACACGCACACACACACAACATATACGCACATATACTCGTATATTGAAACGTAAAAGATTTTATATATGAAACGAACTAATATCTGTATGACATTGCGATGGAGGGTCAATTTTTAAGGTAAGACGTAAAGGATTTTTACACTGTCCAATCCGGTATTGATTAGGCATTCCGCTATAACGGAAATGGTAATCTTCAGAACAAGACATAGGTATACCTGATATATTAATTATTCACTATACAAAAGAAATGACCCGACTGCAATCGCTACCTATTTCTATCACTAGATAACAATATTGAAACGTTTGCCGGAGATCATAGGATGTAAAACACTCGATGACAAGTTAGCTGTCAACTTACAGCAACGCCACGTGAAACAGTAGTAAACACTTTCCAGAAGATTGTGAAAGACCTATGAATAAAAAAAAGGAATAGAAAGGGAAAGCTTAATAAAGTCGTATAGGTACTTTACATTCAATTGAATAATTCAAGCACATGTGTAGTATAAAAGGTAAACGTATTTATATGGGATTTCTATCTATGTTTGGCTTACTATATTCGGTTTCCGTTTCACTTGATCTATTTATTAATAATTAAATAATATTATAGCCTATGTCCAGCAGTGGACATCTAAAGGCTGACGATGATGATGATGAAATAATATTCATTATTAATTAAATAATGGTGACTGTTAGGTTTCCGATTATGTATATCAAAGGCGCTGTATGATTTATGACAAAAAAGTTTATTAATTTGGCTATTGGCCACCACATTGAGTGGCGTACTTAACGCATATTAAACATGAGCCATTTAATATAACATTAACTATGAAATCTCATTTTAATAATAACGCGCAACTACAACCCTAATATCAAGTGTATAAGCACCTCAATGTTTGATGCGAGCGGAACTTTGAGTAAACCATGGGGAGTGTAGTAGCGTTCTGTGAGAATAAAAATAATTGTAGGTACATGTTGTATTATACGCGTTTTGTTGAGAATTATTTCGGCCATATGTTTCTCAACAATGGGCTATTATGACACTTGAATGTTATAAATGTTTTGATTACAAATAGCTCCGTGCGGTATTCGAGGCGGTTTTCTTTGAAATTCTCGAAGTGTTTTTATATATAAAAATATATTACGGTTTTGTGTTTTTTTTATTGTCGTGAACGAATGTGTGTTGCGGTCATTAATGTTAGTAAGGAATGGATTCTTTTTATAGATTTATAAGGAAATAACGTTTTGATGTAACAATGCGAAGGGAGAATTGGTTATTTATTATTGTTGTGCTTTGGGTAGTATTTGGGAGAATTGGTTATTTATTATTGTTGTGCTTTGGGTAGTAGTACGTACGCTTGCCAGTTCGCAAGGTTTATTACATGGGAAAGACTTCCGTGAAAAATAAAATACATATTTCCGAGATTTCTTCAAATGTGAAAACATTTAAAATGTGAACTTGTTGAAACGCCTGAAAATTCTCCCTTCGAGCGCTCGTCTCCGGGGAGAGGATTGTTGAATACTCGCGTTCTCCTTCCCTGCTCCAAATCTGTAGCGTCCATTTTCTATTTCCTATTTGTATTGGTGAGTGTGAACTGGATTTATTTCGAACGTGAACTTGGTAAATTTTTTGTTGTCAAACATCATATTCATACATAAAGAATAACTAACTAAAAGCTTTTAAAAATAAAATAATATTTGACAGTTGAGATACAAAATACTTTATTTTCGGGATCACTTTGGATTATCGAGGCTTTGATATTTCTGAATAATGGAGACACAATAATAGAATTGATTTAGGTGTCGAGTATTTTTTTATTAACAATAAATGTTGTGAGGCATTCGATGATAGTTGAAATACGATCCTACACGTAACTAGATCGTAATACAATCTGATGAACCTTAATTAATATTGACTTACTGATTTGGAGACGAATTCACCAAAATATCGAATTAAATACATTAATAAAGTGAATGAACCCTATGTATTGAAATTGACAACTGGTGTGATGAATATTATATCCGAAAAGTTATCATAATAAAATATTAATTCAAGGGTCATATTTTTCAATATTCCATCTGTCGAAGACCATCTATGTAGGTATTTGTTTTAGTTCATATGAATAAGAAAAACTTTAGACAATTATGGAATTGAACTCTAATGAAGAAAATAAATAATTTGTACTCAAATTTCACCAGAAACATTTGTTGGCTATTAAAATTCGTAAGATTTGTGTTACTTACGTGTTATTGTGGATAGTATGATGGTAAATATTTCCCATTCTGCTTTATTCTATTAGAATGAAACTGAAGGCAGTGGTCACCACCAACATGACCGTCTCCTTTTTATGCTGTTAAGTAATTATCTACTGTGACAATAAACACTCTATTATAAGAATTTTGAAAATTATCTCCTCCAGCTCCAGCTTCAACTTCAACTTTATTCCATAGGTTCAGTTTTGATGAATGGATTACGTATTCCATTAGCTTTACGTAAAGCCTGCACAAGGCTAAACTTAAATTTTGTTTAATGTGTTTAAGTTTATATAAGAGAATTTTTTTTCAATCGATGTGTTTTCATAGTCTTACGATAAAATGAAAAGTTTCGAATTTGCTAACATCTGACGAAACGTTTATCGAATAAAATTGTGATTTTACAAAATATGAATTGAATTTCTCCTCGCCGAGAGGGTCTTTCGGGGACAAAATAGCGCTCGGAGACGTGTGGCGTCCGTTGTCGAAACGATATGGAATTCGATTTAAATCCACTTGCCTCGCACCGTCCTCTGCGCGCCGGACGCAACTGTCCCACTGTATTATTGCTTCTGTCAGTTTATCGTTCATTTTATATATCGATATAAGAAACGTCTCCTCTCTTTGTAGTATTTGTTACTTGTTATTATGTGTCGATTACATTTGTAATATAGATGCGAGACTGGAATCTATGAAGAACATCAACAGCGGAATGTAGTATCTATTAAACCTCGGATTTTTGTTTCAACATGATTAATATTAATAGTACCAATTTTTCATGACGCGCAAAATGGATGGCAAAAGACACGCAAAAGTTTCTGTCGATGACCTCTTGGGGAAGGCAGGAAGTAACTTTGCCTGATAGCGACGCACTATGTCGTCACATAATCCATCGACCCATTAAAATTTTAAAAGTACACTGATGGACATAGTTTTCAGCTAATCGGTCCCATTCTTCCCAATCCCATTAACTTATGAATTTAGCAATTTCCAATTGTGTTCCTCAGGCCTTAAGACCACTTAATCGAAAATTATTGTTCTCATATGGTCGAGATATGTTATAATATCAACATTAAAATCATAACTTACTATTTAAAGTTTAAATTAGGCAGATGATAAGAACACAGCGCGTGTCCTCCATTACTCATTGTATAATTCCGCTGCGCAGGTGCCGCTGCAGATGGCGCCATCTAGTAAGCTCTGCACGAATTTATTGTTAATTTATATTTTGCTCCATGTTCGTTGCGCTCCGCCGGGTCGCTAAGATCTGCGAGGTTCGAAAATATACGGAGAGTTATATACATGTAACATACTTTTTAAAATTAAATACTTCATGTGACGGTGAAGGAAAATATCGCGAAAACACCTAATCTAAGAAATCAATTAACATGCTGTAATATACAGTTTATCTTCATAAGACTCGTCGTAAAATGAAACAATAATTTTCTTTCGTAAGGATTAATGCGCGATGCCTTATAATAATACTCGTAAAGCATCTTTTAATTTTCAATAAATTTACCCTTTGTTATGGGTTTTATATAACGAATAGATAATGATGGCGCAAAATTTCATCTAAATCTACTAAGAACTAATATTTTTGTACTACATAGTATAAACGTACTAACCTCTATGCCACACACGCAACTAAATCTTATCGGTAATGCCTTTTCTCACTTTACAATTATCGATATTTCAGCCTATGAATCTAGCTAGCAAGCAAGAAGAATTTTGAGATCCGACTGGTAGTTTTACAGATTAGCACGTTTTAACAAACAAAAAAACTCTTCGTCTTTCTTGTTTTAATACAGATAGGGCAGATTGTGTCATACATTAAAAGATTGGGTTTTTCAAATATATTTTTATGAAACTGATTTGATATCGACGAATAAAATCTTTCGTTATCAGATTTGTCATTTTGAATCTCGTTATATTAGATCTCAACATGAATCAACGTGCAGACAGCCATTTCAATTCAAATTATATGAAAATAAAATAGCCGAATGAGAAAATCTTGGAATATTATTCAATGCGATAATTTTCATTTCTCACCTCCAATTGCCCTCATCGCTTTAATAAACAACCTTAATCTCGTTCTGGAGGCCGTTTATCTTTATTTTCCCACCTAGAATAGGTAGCGGTAGGTAGAGGTAGGTAGGTATGAAACCGAGGCGTAGAGGGGCCGGATCGTCTTAAATATTCAGACGTTGTTCTCAGCCCGATTACAATCAAACCTCTCTAGAAACACACAAGCACGAATTCCAATGAATACTGTATTGTAGTTGCAAATAGATCTATTCGTTCACAAAAAAAACGCAGTGCATTTATTCTCTATGTTACATACTTAGTAAAGGAATAGACATGCCATCTTATTTTAATTTTATAGACTTAACGGGCCATAGATATCAGTATTGTGTTTCAAATAGAATTGACGCTTTAAGTCACTCGTATGTTCGTAGTAACCGCAAGAAGCAAGATGGTGCGTGCCCTTAGCTCACACGAGTATATCCACTTTCTGCATTTAATGGACGAGGACACGGTATTTTGAATTTAGAGATGCAGGTGTAGCATACTGGTCATCGCAAATTCGCTCATTAAATCTACTGTACACTACAGTTTTGTTTTATAGGTAGTTGTGTCTCTATATATAATTATATAAATAATTACTTTTTTACATACTTTTGTTTCTTGCGTTCAAATCATATGACTGAAAGGTGAACTTTGTTGGACTACCATCAAAACTTGCAATTCTTCATTAATTCACATTGAAATGAAATGTCAACCATTGCCTACACCGTTAAGAACCTTTCGCCGGGTCATCAACGAGGTAGACCTTGGCTTGTGGTAGCAGTGGTGAAGAGATGTAAGTTTTTTTATGTTAAATGAAATGCCATTCGCTGTAACGTAAAAAAAACACGTCATCCATGATGTTTTTAAAGATGTCTTTTGTTCGGTCATATTCAGCATGGCCTTAATTCTTTTCATATATATATGGTACAACGAAAATTTTATGCTCATGATGTAGAGTCTAATAACAATAAAGAATAGCAGACTTTGTAGGCTTTTGACACGTTTTGTGTAACCGTTAACCGCTGCCGGGATATAAAAAGCCAAATGAAAATATATCGCCTAAAACACTACCACATTTGCCGCATCGCCGCGGTCGATACGACCCGAACAAATTAATGTGTGAATAATTCAGCGTTTACTGGTTACATTGGCGGAGTAGGGTAGGTATAGAGTGGAACAAAAAATTTTTTGTTCTTTTTTGTTTTCATCGATAAATAGAAAGAATTGGATTTAACAGAAGCATGAAAAGGACTGTTGTGCTTTTGGACACATTTGGACGACTTCTTTGTGCTCGGAAAGTTAGGCTTGCGATGCGGTTGAACTGAAAATTGTATGAAATTTATTCCGTAAACTAAAATGTAAAAACATTCATTATGATTGTTACGTTTTAGGTCATCAAAAAAATACACCTCTCTAACTAGTATTATAAATGCGAAAGTTTGTGTCCATGTTTGAAGATCTTTGACGCTGAAACGGCTGGACGGATTTATATGACATTTACTAAACAGATAGATAAACTTATGGAATAATCTTAAATAGCATATAGGTTGTTGTTAGTGACAAACTTTGCCAAAAGGTGGCGCTGCCTGACCATAATTTAATAATAACATAATTTGTATACCAAATTACAGTTGATCAAACCCCGGACTAAATCCTTATTCATACAATTGTACTTATCCATATCGTTTTACTTTGAGTTTGAATAACTTTATGTAATAAAAGGATATCTGAACATATATGCATCTAACGTTTCAAATTAAACTTTACGAAGTTATAAAAATGAATGTATATGTAACCGAAATACAATAAAGTTATAAGTAACACCCAGCAAGCTGGTCGAGAGACTAATAGCAAATAGGTATATAAAAGTGACAAAGGACTGTAATTGTGTGTAAACAAACATTTCAATGAATAGATACAAACAATTCCCGCGGTTTGCTGCTGCTAAGTTAAATTACATTTGTTTCATAACAATGGTATTTCAGGAAATTCGGTGCTTGACACGATTAGAAATTTAACAAGCGCTGTTTGCATTACGGTTCTCAAGTGGACAACGTGATATGTCAGTTTGTTATTTTCAATTGTTATTATCAAGGTTGTCATTGGGAGTACTAATACTTTTTGCTCACCAGTTTGTTGTCTCTTAGGACTTTTTTCTAGGCTATGTTGCATGGAAATGGATCTATTTACTTTAATAGGACGCATAGCACACACATCACGGACGCTAATTTAATGGAGATCACTTAAAGATCCTGCTTTAGTACCTACCTACTTAGATTAACGGACAATTCATAGCGCAATATGATATTTGCAATATTATGCTGTTAGATATTGGATTACATGTATACATATATGTACATACATACATTATCTTCATTAACCTTTTTTATTTTTCAATTTCCACTTTTACTTTTTGGGGTTTGAGACTTTTTTTGAGAATACGAACAGTCACATTCATATTTCTGTTAATTAAACCAAAAATAACAACAAAATTCTCCAATCTACAATTATATACATTCTATCGTATTTTTAAATATGTCTCTATAAGGAGCTGAAAAAGCGTTGACGCTAACGGACGTTTTTGGCTAAAAAGTTCCAATCCAGCCCGGCTTGTTAGTGGCGCACTCCCCTTGGCTTTCTGGCTGACGTGCCTTTGGAAGCAACGCGAAGAGTGAATCAATTTGGCGCTGCTCGCTGGCTCTATCTGTGGCGCGGAGCTCCGGTAGGATTGCCAAAAAGAAGTGGAAGATTAGGCGGCAATTTAGAATTGTTGTTTTATTCACGGTACCGTTCGCAAAAGTTGAAACCAGAGTCGATAGGCTCATCTCCTATTCTATGGGACGTATAACATTACATGAGAGTAGGTACTACTACACTTCTCTGCCTACCTCTTCGAAGAAATACAAGTGTGATGTTTGTCTATGTAAGTGAAATAGGTTTGTATATGGAAAGGTTGTGATACAAAATGCCAGAGCTCAGAATTATTATCAAACCGCTATATTATGTGTACGTCAGTTCTGCAGTCGAAATGGGAATTGGAAGCCATTGTGAACATTCCAAAATTGTCCTGTATCTTTGGCACAATTTCTTATTTGATTAACTTCTTTGATCTCTCCCCTAACTCTCATCATCGATATGTGGTCGTCTAATTTTCCGTTCAATTTGAAAAAATACATATAAGACTATGTATTTTTATTGTAACGAGCACTTAGAAAAAATATTTTACCCGTAGGACGATCTAATTGTATTGGATGGAATTTTTATTGAATTATATAAATGATAGAGTAGGTATGTCCATTTAAATGATAATACCGTCTTCTGTTATCTTTTCATCTCGTATTGAACGTAAACTAGCTAAACATGTTTACAACACAATACCCACAATGCGGATTAAAACACAAACACAAATACAAAAAATA
>DWDT01001736.1:0-15175 GCA_018245595.1 Microceris scylla | reverse complement strand
GCCTTAACCCTCTCAATATGAGAGGAGACCCGTATTCCAGCAGTGGAATTGTAATGGGTTGAAAAAAAAAATCCTAAAAAACATAGATTAATAGGATTCAATAAATGTATTAGTGTAATGAATAGAGTCGAAGATATTTTAATTGGATAAAACAGTACACTGGAACTTAGATATAAAAAAAAACCAAATTGGCAATTTAGCAATTTGAGAGAAATCTCAAATTCTACAAATAAGTCAGACGTACTATTTAAATTTTATGGCGTTACCTTTGACATAGAAAAGTCATAAATCGGTAAGTGCATACTCATGATCAATTTGAAGTAGAGGAGACCTTTTGAAACTTTTAAGAAACCAGTTATAGTAAAATTGGGTTTTGAGGGTATATTTACAACTCACAAATGTAGTGCGATATGTGGTATAGGAAAAAGATTCGTCCCTGGACAAAAGATTGCCTAACGCCAATGATCCTTAGTCATATAACCCATTATACACCAGAAATTAGGATGGATATAGATTTTACAATATCCAGATTTTCCGTTTGGAATCTGGAACGCAATTTGGCAAATTGAAGTAGACATGGGTTTTCGTAGCGATCATTTTAATTTGGGGCACGTCTGACAGACAGGCTGACAGATCAGATGGTTATTGTGCGGGGCTCAATACAGCGCAAATGAAATTCGATAAATAAACGAAAGGATTTGATTTGCAGATGGCGTCGCAAAGATTGGAATTTCTATAACCTTATATCAAATCGGTGTTTGCGCTGTGTTTGGTTTGTGACTATGAATAATCTTTACATACAATACACATATAATAATATCTACGCTAAAATCATTAAAAGGTTAGATTTTTACTTATAAAAGATCTTTTAAATACAAACCAAAGAGAACATAATTATGTTCTCTTTGGTTTGTATAATTATAATTACTTACTTTAATGTATTCAACGCTTAAACAATTTTGTATATACATATTTGTGCACTACTTATCTCTTAAGAAGATCGAGCCTATCGAGGAGTAGATTTACTTTATTTCAAAATATAATAGTAAAAAATTACGGCATAAAATATGAATAGGACTATTATTTTATCTAAATCAAATCTGTTGGAGTAAATTAAACTATTAAAATGTATTAATCTTCAAGCGCAAAGAGTGGCCAATGCTTTGTCGGCTTTCAAGGAGAGCTCCTTGAAAGCCGGCAAAGCATTGGCCACTTCTCGGATATTGCAAATGTCTATAGGCGACGTTGACCATTTACCAGTAGTTGGCCCCTCTATCTATTTGCTAGGCTAGATATTAAAAAAGTAATGTAATATTAACCAAATATCAAGCACCGTACAATCAGCAGCATAGTATTTGAACGAATTTCCTAATTTTCCGACTCGCACTTGCCTTTACGGTGTTCACTTCATCACGGAACATTAGAGGCGGACTCCATATCGCAATTTCCTGACAAAGAGACGCTCCGCAGAAAAAGCGTCGCAACGAACAGCCAACAAACGAACGGACCACAACTGGGACGCGCACAAAGAGTCAATGAAGCGCCCACAATGGCGCGTTTGACGGTGAGATTCATAAATGCACCGCCATTGATAGATTTGTTTGTGTCTCCCAGTTTGAAAACGATTGCTGCCTCTGATACCGATTTTCGTTTATTTCAAATGAAATCTATATTCCGTATGTAGTATTCCATGCTACGAACTCTTGCTTGTGTGTACGTTTTGTTACTGGTCATATTTTAAACTTGTTTTTAGCGTGATTTAAAAACATTGTTATATACTTTCAATTGCAAAGTTTCAAATAAATAATAGAGGGGAACAACAAACAATCTGAGATATTTAGTGGTCCATACATATCATAGTCACAGCAAAAAATGTAGTTCGTAGTACAAAGTTATAATAGCTTAACTACTAAGACACTAATACAAAAAGTCAGAGTATGCCCGGTACTAAAGAAGCTTGTCAATTATCGGCAAAAAACCCTCATGAAAGACGTATGTCCAGCAGTGGACTTCAACAGGGTAATAATGATGATGATAGCAGTAATGGGTTGAAATATATAAAATCTTCGATGTTATTTTACCACTATCACAAATAATTCTTACTATTGAAGAAATAAGACGTTTTACTGTAGTTAAACATAGTATGCATCTAAATATAGATAATAATTTATTACAACATCAAAGATGACTAAAATTGGGACATCGATATGTTCACAAAAGTTTCAAAAAGTGGTTTTTGAACGTGTGATATTGTGTTTATGTTTTGTATAAATAATATTCTTGTTGCGAGACCTAGGATATAGTGATTCCATTATCAGTTGCATGAAAATACTACAACAAGAAAAATCACGTCGTTCGCAATGCAGATTCTCATTACGCATTTCAATTGCAAATGGGTTTCAGATAGAGCGAGAGTCCAAATTCAATTACTGACAGTACACCTTATCGCAGTGTAAATAAGGGATATAATAGTGTGCGCAAACTTCACAAGATAGCCGCTCGTGCAGCCATTGATAAACAGTATCTGATAGGTCCGTCCTTTTATGACGTTCCAGCAGTTTGGCCGGGAGCCGTATAATAGACGTAGCCCGCAGTCCGTTCGTTCGATTTACACTAGTTTAGCGCACAGTTGATTTTATATGTACATTCGCTCATGTATTCCAATTTATTTTACACATGATTCTTACAAATCGACCACGTACAAATAGCATGAATGTTTTAAGTCATTTATATATTTTGTGCTTTGTATTAATTTTGTGTGTTGTACAATTTTTGCTGTTAATGGGCGATATGTTATTTAAGACAAAACTAAATATAATTCCAAAACTTTTATTTCTTCATAATTCATATACACTTCATAAATGCCATAATCTTGATGATACAACTTATCGATGTCATCGGCTTCAGACACTACATGAGTATGGGTGCATCGAGATAGAAAAACCCAAATTTATTGTAGGATTTTTAATTTTAAAGACTATAGAAACACTATTTTAACTATTTCACCGGGAAACGTAATATGTAGCGAGAATTCTTAACGTCACCATTAGGCAAACACATAACCCTATAACAACAGCAGTTTGCAGCAGTAACGTATGAGCTGCGTTATTTTACTGGTTAGTTATTCTATTATGTACGTGTTAAATTTCCAGTCGGTTCATTAAAAGTTGGATCCAGGCCAACCGAGCGAAGATATTGGCTATTTGAGCTAAACGCGCCTGGCTAGTCCGCCTCTTCAAGTTAGACTTTCGCTACAAACAGTTCTAAGCCGGAATACGATGTTGAATTATTTACGTGATAGTTTATATGTGTTAATCCTAACAGTAATCGAACGATAACAACGCTTCATAGTAAGGGGTTATTATAATTTAAGCGCAGATGTTAAAAATTGTCAATTAATTTAAGGACGACTACGAAATTCCGTCAGGTGCATTAATCACCAACTCATATTTTGACGGATCTGCAGCACAAGAAGAAATGTAACAAACTAATCGAACGATATTTTGGGTGATGAGGCTGCTTTGTATTGGCTACTCAAAGATGTAGACCACACTGATGGATTACACATTGTTATGACCTCCGTATAGAAGATTAAAAAGCCTATACGACTGTAGCGATCAGAATACCGTTTCATTTGTATAAAAAAACTTTCACTTCTCCAACTCTGACCATTATTTAAACTTTTGTTACCGTTCTTTTGTTGGTTGTAAATATTTCGTGTTTCTTTTTGTTCCCCCTTGAACTGAACGGGCAATCGTTCGCTCTTTTATTTCATCCACAGCTTCATCTGAGCATTTCGCTTACGTTCACTGGAATCGAGATTTAGTTTTGTGAGTTTTGACTCGATTAATTAAAAGTTGGCAGCAGCTTAATATGCTCCTTAACTGCGAATAATTGTGTACAGAACAATTTGTTTAGCGATGCAAGTGTTAAATTTCTAAATAAGCACGTTTGTTCCATTTGCGCCCGCTCGGTATGAACTTAATGTAGCCGAATGCAGCTACGAATTTACTTTTAACTGTAAGGAAGTTCTTGTTCAGAGTTAATATTTCTTGAGGTTGTAAGTTGATTCAAAACTGGGAAGCCAGTTATAGTAAATTTCGTTTCTGAAGTTTGGTAAAAAACATTAACGTACAAAAAGTTTATAATAAGTTCATTACAGTATGAGCTTAACCCGCAGTGTTATTTTGCTTGAGTTCATTATTGAAACGCCATTATTATGCATATATGTGGTTAGTAATAAACATGACGTGTATATTGAAAGGAAAACGCCACGAAATGACAACGAAACCATCGATAAAGAAAAAATGTTCTGCATTAAAACAGGGTATTTAAGTGCAATGAGGCGTCAACTTTTTTCGAAAACATCACTTATCATATCGTTAACAGAGGTATCTAACTTTTACGAAGAACTTTGACGCTGTTTCTGAAGTCAACAAGCTTCCCTAGCTACTGCCGCTGACTGCAAGTGGGCATCATAAATTTCGCCTCCCTCCTTCACAAAAGGTATTCCGCAAACACTGACCCCATTCCACCAGCCCATTCTTAACGAGTACACGTAAGGACTGTCTGAAACAAAATAGAACTTCAGTTCTAACTCAACATCACCGGATGTCAAGTCTTGTATGACAGCCAACGTGGGTCTGACCTAGAACGGTTCTACCGCAATTTCAACTTTAACACAAAGCCGTTAAGTTCGCATTCGTGTGCGGGATAGGTGTGTTGATTCGTAATTTGCATGCACATCGGAAACTTGTCAGCATTGAGTTGGGAACGGATCTCGTTGGCGCCTCCCGACATTTAGTGCCCGAGATGTTTTACCTTTCAAACGTTATATCAAATTTTCATACACATAACGGGCTTTGTATTCGAATGTAAGTTGAGAAACATTTAACTCTAGCAAATTGTTATACAGAACTTACTTTAAGTGAAAAGTTCTATTGTAAGTTTAAACCAATTAAACTGTACCTACTAGACCGACTCGTGCATAATTTAAGACGTCTTGCGTATTTTGGCCAAGAAACAATGGCAAGCAGCCCGTATCTAGGGTAAAAAATACGTTAGTTTGAATAAACCAATATTTATCCCAGAATCATAAGCGAAGTAAGGAATATAAAAATTGCTTAAGAGTTTCATTTACAAACATTTAAACGTAAGAAACGTAACATCACAGTTGCAATCCCCGAAGGGGTACGCAGAAGAATGTAGTACACTTCCACGTTTCACCAGTTACGCTACCGTCCCATGGAATAGGTGATGACCTAATTGCCCATACACCGGGCACAGATTCAGACTCCGAGTCGCTACTAAAAATCCTAAATTAGAAAAATCCAATAGTCCCCGACCCGGGATTTCAACCAAGGACCTCCCGATCAGTAATCGCGCTTACAACTACTCGACCGACGAGGTAGCCTCTCAAGGTATGGGTATGTATAGGTATGTTCTACCTCTATAGGTATGTTCTTGATATAAAATACTATAAACTTGTTGGATGTACGTAACTTAGTTGGTATTCAAATTCCTCTTTGACTAAGTTCAGTTTTGACATGCATAAAGTTGGCTGCCTACACACAGATCATGACGGAACTTCTGGACATTTCAAAAGGAATCGAGCGGTCAGTACAGCGCAAGCTTATTTGTGCAAGTAAACTTCTAAGAGAACTTTGACTGGTCGCATGCATATGCTTTAAAATAGATTGCTATAGGTAGCACTTAATTTGTGAGTGATTAATTAATTTCTAGATATGAAGTAGTGATGGCAGGTATCAGTACCAAACTCCTAACAAATAATAATAATATTTCAAGTTAAGTTCTGAAGTATGCCGATAGTCTGTTTGAACAATGAAAAGAAGCAACTGCTTTATTGTAACCATCCTATATGACACATGATGTAGTGTTTCCGTTACTAATTCTTGAATAAATTACTTTGGTGATGTTAAAAATCCAAATAAATTCTCGTCAGTTTTATTGTGCATTTGAGAATATGAAATTAAGGCAGCGTTAAAATTGTATAAACATTATAATTATAGTATATGTTATAAAATACTAATGTATGCTAGAGGCGACGGATAGTTTTCAGGAGTAGCAACGTATGTGTGATCGAAATCGAATTATTCCAAAACAATATACATATATTGTCATCGTTATTTAAAAAAAAGGATACTCCGATAAAGAAAATGAACAATCCTAAAAACAACATGAAAGCGAGTTAATCGAGTGAATTCATATAGTAATATATTGCAAAACACAATAGCTTATGAATGTAAAAAAAATTAAATATTTAATGTTCCATCAAACTGAGCCGAAATGGCCTAGTTGAATATGTTTCATGTCATAGTCGGATGGATATGAATGTATAAAAATATGAGTCATGTATTTATAGCAATATAAATCTACTCCTCATAAATTACGTTGTAATTGTTAAAGTGCAAACTCATATCATTGATAGATTTTATAAAACCAGCGATGGAAAGGATAGCGCGGATATGACAAAAAGAGAGGAACGTGATAATTCTAAGACTATAATTTCACAGCGGACACGTTATAGAAGTTTCATAAATTCGTAAAACGTTAAATGGTATTTTACTGCCTCTGCAGTGTAATCCATTAGGAGATATGGACAGTTCGATCTGGCATGCATGAATATTGAATATAAAAATGATACATTATGGTTTCCAGAAAGATTTATAACTGTATGTAGCAATATGCTCTTAAGAATTGCTTGTAGACGCAGTATATATCGTCACTAAAGCAGACCAAAGCAAAATATGCTGCACTCTTTTTGACATTTTATGATCAAAGTTTGAAGAATACTGCATCACGCTGATCGCGTTCGGATCAGTTACAGCATGATTTAGTGTTTGAGTTATCTTTCTGTATGTTTTAATTGCTCGAAAGGTCCTTAACGGTCTTGTAAGCTGTTCTTACGGCAAAACTGGCTTGTTTGCCATTTTCGGATCGAAACCTTCACCTTTCAAACCATCAAAAGAGCAAAAGTGAATTTCAATTTATACGTTGAATTAGAACTATATAGTTCTGTGCATTTACTTAATTATTTAATCCTTTTTTGTTCGTTATTATGTATTTTGACATTGTATTATGACAAATTATTATCTACAACTCTTATATCGAAAAAGAATGGTTCATTTTACGAGTCACTGTTGAGTGTGAGCTTGTCCCTGAAGTAGCAGACGCCTAGACCGTCATACTCCTGCTTATTTCTACAGATATTGACGGTTACGGATTCATAACCAATCCATACGTCGGAAGTTTTTGAACCGTATCATTCATAAAGCTCACTAACCAGGATGGACTGATGCTTGTACTTTCTAAATGACCTTCTACTTTCATTTTCGTATGAAAAGTATAACTATTTATTTTTAATTATCTATTAAAACTAGTTTCTTATTAAGTACAATTTAAAAGTGGTAAAGCTATCATCTAAGTTAAATTAGGAGATTCCAGAAACTCCAGTTCATTTGAATTTGTCTGGTAATGTTGGCCATTCATATAACCAGTTTTTGCGGTCGGGCCTTGGGTATAAATTGAAGCTTTTTTCATTTCGTAATAATTAATTATTGCGGGTGTCAGGTAATTCCCTTTTATTTATGAATGGAATTACATCGGCTACGGGGTGGATTGCATCGGACGAATTAATATTAACGATCTTATCCATTAATTGGGGCATTAAAACATTCGGCCGAATCAATTTCGCTGCTTTGACGCCATCATTCGTTTACAGCAAGCGACAAGATAACGCTTCGGTCCTGCACAAGCGGATGCAACTTTAATCATTCAGTCATTCGGAATAAGCTCGTCATTCGCTTGCACTATTTCTGTATAAAATACGATAACTTTACATAATAGTGTGTCCGGTAAATATGAATTTATTTCCGGTATAATTGCCGGTTGTGCCGCGCTTATAATATGCAATAATGACCGAATGGCCGACGGCTATAACGCTCAACAGTTAACAGCTCTCCACCAAATATTTTCGTTTAATTTTAGTTGTGAAATTTAAATGGGCTCAAAAAGGGTAATTTACGAAAAGTAGCCCCGAGCACCTGATAGTAATGCCTTTGTAACTGGAAATTGCATAACGCTTTAACAACTACATTCAATATTGGTAGACCTCGTCACAAAATACTAAATAAGGTAGCACTGTCGTCACAAATATTTTCTTCGGAAAAAAAAACCATCCACGCTTCGTTCGCTGTAGTATCACCATTATAACTATTTGAGTCGAAAAACAACTTTTATTGTAATAATTTAGTGATACAGTCTGAAGAAAGTGATTGTCAGTCTACAGGCATACCAGAGGCGATTATCCGAATCCTCAACAGTCCTCTACTCAGAACTGTCCTAGGGCAAACGTAAACAGGGCGAACAGTACCTGCGATATAAAGACGTTCTTAAGCTTCACCTCACAACCTGTGGCGTTCCCGTTGATGTTTTGGAGCAGTTGATGCCAAAACAACTCGAATAGCGTAATACAGTACATAAGGCTAAAGTGCGGTCTTGAAGATCTAGACAAAAACGCTGCACTCGTAAAGTCGCTCAAAGCTCCTCTACTATAACATATATATCGTGACGTAGGCTAAATCTTTTGTTAGCAGTATGACCGGGACCTGAAAAGCGGCATTACTAAACTTCTAAGAGGTCACTGTAGGAACCACAAATAGAGGACTATCTATTTAGACATTTTAGTGACGGGAGATCGAGTTATAGACCTCTTAAATATATATTTTTTCAAAAATCTTAAAGCAGAGTGTTGAAGTCAGCTATATGTAGTTGAGAAGAAGAGGCGACTCAAGTTTAAGATCAGTTTTGTAATTGACAGTATTCACAGCATGTTATTGTGCTTTTAGTGATTAAATGCTTAATGATCTGATGGTCAAGGCTGCATTGGGACCAGTTGGTTAAGTTGTTAACCCAATTCCGCAAACGAGGTAATGTCCATACAGATAGCCCTAACGAACCAACTAATTATTTCGCCAGCCATAACTGACTATTCAAATTGTATGAGAGCCAAATTTGGCCTGTCCGAGTGCTCGGTACGCTCGATCAGATCATTTTCACATCATTTATTGAATATCAACTCTATTTACACGCTCTGAGAGTTCTATTTTATGTGCGCATGCATTAGGGCAGCCACTCACCGCAGCGGTGCAGTCCAGTGGATGAATGTAAAACTACTCACAATATGGAAATACCCTTTGTTTCGAATGGTTTAAAGTTAATATTTACCAATGTAAAATAAAAGCAAAGCCACGAAAATATTGCCGTAAAACTGTCGTTTAGGATAATGAAACATTTATTGTCAATAGGACATTTTTTGATACATACAAATATTTGAGCACAAGTAAATCTGAAGCATAGTCATCATCTTCATCCTCTCCAATAGCACCCCACTGGGTTCCATCTTCAGCTCTTCGGATCCAACCACTGCCAGCCACTTTGCATATATCGTCGCTGCACCTAGCTGGAGGGCATCCTACGCTACGTTTGCCAAGTCGCGCTCTCCACTACAGAACACGTCTACTCCAACGGTTATCGGTTCGGCGACGGATGTGACCAGCCCACTGCCACTTCGGCTTGTTAATCCTTTGGGCTCTGTCGATAACTTTGGTTCTCTGTCGGATCTTCTCATTTCTGATTTGATCCTTCAGTGAAACGCCAAGCATGGCCCTGTTCATAGCTCGCTGAGCAATCTTAAATCTAGGTATAGACAATACACAAGGATTCTACAATATACAAGGATTCTAGACATTTAATGATCCAGAGCAAAAGCTTCAGACATATCAATATGTGATAGTTAGACATGTAATGTTTGGCTGCCTCTACAAAATTATTCCTTTTAAAAACAATATGTATAGTAGAAAATATGAACGTACAAAAGTGGAACAATGCTCGTTTGAGTCCATGTATTTTTTTCAGAAGCACAAAATATAAATAAGCCGATTGTCATGAAACTCATATTCTAGTCATAAGTAGCTTATATTTCTTTTCATTTTGTACCTGGATAAAGTGAGAAATACTCCTGAACACACACAATTTGTGGGTTAAACCGCGAGCAGATGTTACCTTTGTTCTGGAATTATTATAATACTATTTTCTCTTAACGTTGCACCTTTCCAGGTAACAGATGTAAGGTTGCGATGACACTCAGTAGAGGATACCTATGGCCAGCAAGCGATGGAAATAGAGTGATGATGATGATGTTAAACATAACATCGCGCCTGTAATCCCCGAAGGGGTTTACAGGGGAGTGTAGTACACTCCCACGTTTTACCAGTTACGTTTACGTCCTCTAGAACAAATAGGTGGTGAGCCTATTGCAATACACCGGGCACAGATAAAAACTCCAAGTCGCTACTAGAAATTGTAAATTAAAAAAATCTAATCGGACCCGACCCAGGATTTGAACCCAGGACCTCTCGATCGGCATCGCGCTTGCAACGAAACGAAATATAAATAGTTACACTTTTCGTGTTGCCATCGCTACAGAACTGTCCCAAATACAACGTATTCATAGAAACATTTTATTAAGCGACATTCATAACCAATACGATACATATTCTTAGAAAAACTCGGATATTATTTCCTACATACTTAATGTGTGAGAAAAATGTATAGTAAAGAGGTCAGCGATACAGAAAATATGCTGACAACCAGTATAAGAAATGGCCTCTCCTTGTTGGAATATTTCTAACTCTACCTATAAATTGCGATCTCATTGATAGGCAGTCGAGCAAAATCTGGCCTAACAGGATCACAATAACTAATTCCGATCACATAATTTCGAAAATGGTTCGTAGATAACGCGTTTGGTCGATCTATATTTATAGTGGTTGTTGGTACATAGGTAGTCCGTAGTCCATCCGCCGTAGTCTCGCTACGAGCCTCGAGGATACCTTCTTTCCCGGCAGTGTCGGAGAATCAACCGCCTCCCGGTGTTCTCAGATAGTCTCAGCCAGTCGGTAGAATGTGTTGTGGTCTACGGTTGTCACTCGCCGACCATCTATGCTAGACAACATCGTCTAACCATCCAGCTCCCGCGGGTGCCGGAGACCGTCAGGGAGATGAGCGTGCAGGGACACGAAGCCCCTGAGATGGACATGCGGCCCATTGTCGGCTCGGTCGTACTGCGTTTGGTCGAACGTTGGCCAAGTAACGGATAACACAAGCGTTACGAATGAAAAAGCAGTATATTCTCACAATCACGTAGTCTCCAAACGTTCAGGAACCAATAAATATCGCCATTGTTTCTCGTTCTCTTAATATTTTGTCATCTTCATATTACCAAGTATTGATAGCACGTTCTTATTTGTAACTAGTGATAAATGGCAACTTCATTCGGTTCGTACGTCATTAAATAAATATGAGGTGGCTCTATAGAATACTAATAAGATAAATGTGAGTATAATAAATTTTGGTGTTGCGACTGCGATTATAAGAAAGAACATCTGCGTAATCGGGCAACTTCAACTATAATGGACGACGTATATATGTATATAAATAGCAATTATTAAGACAATGAGTACATGAAACTATCTCTAGTTATAGAACTAATTAACTATTTTTTTTTTTTCAAAATTTTCCTCAGTAACTGTGAATAATAAATTTTTAATTAATCGTCACAAAAAGAAATTGCTAGAGAAATTATAAATAGAAATACGTACTTTGCTGTTGTTGGTTATTTATAAAAAAAAAATATTTAATGAAACACCACGACCTATAGTTAATCGGGTTTCATTTCATATAAGTAAGGAATAAGCTCGAATATAAATCCCAATTTCCTGAAGGACGCATGCGACTGCGGACTGCGAAACAGGATAACTCGCAACTAACATTAATAATAATGCGAAAGCTTTTACGCGAAGGCGAGGTGACAAAGGGCGGGAATACTTTCCTTGGAAAATTTATGCATTTTACATCACGTGAATTATCTTCATATACGCGATAACTATGTTTGATATTGTCATGTATTGTATCGCCACAATCTTATAAAGACGACTAGACTTTCCTAGTCGTCTTTATAAGATTTTCGCGAACAGTATTTTTACTAATCGGCTATATTTCTTACTTACTTTATCGTAAGGCTTTTCAGTTCATGATTACTTCCGTTACAGCGACAAAATCTACACGTCGGCAGCATAAGCCATTACCAGTCCATTGCTGGACGGTTCTTTCTTAAAGAGCGCTATCGCTCCTTGTTTTAGACGTATGTAGATACTGTCGTGTCTCTTGCTTTAAAATTAATTGTAAAAATGAATTGCAAATTCGTACAGAATATTTCTGTGATAATTATTTAGTATTTAGTTATCACCAAATAACTTTAATCGTGCAATAATTAGTAATTGTACATTATCGTAAATTCATTTCAACCGTTTATAATGATCTTTTTATATTTAGGATTATCAAATCGATAAAAAACGTAAAGGACGCAAACTTCTCATATGTTACTTAACCATGATATGAAAATAAAATATGTGTTGTTCAATGTGAGAATTCACTTAGTCTACATTAAATACTCTCTCCATTGTACAGTGTGAAACAAAGTACAATACAATACAAATACAAAGTAGTTGAATCTTATAGCTTGTCGCTAACAGATTTTTTATGATGATACATACGAGTATGTGTATAACATCCTATACGCTTATGTTAGAGAGGTGTCGTAAAAGAAGGTATTGCATGTATCCAGTAACAAGACTAAAGTTATGTGATCACAAAGGACAGAGTGTAACAAATATTTAGTATTAAAATTCAGTACGAAGTTTTGCAAAGTTAAGTTAATTAAATTATAGAGGTAAGTCGGCTTCGATACAAATGATTTTAGTAGCGAACAGACTGAAAGAGCAACGTTACTGCAAAGTCGTGCTTGACGTGTCCTGCCGTATCCGCCGCCTTATGGACACGCTATCATTTTCTAAATTGCTTTAAAGCCACGCGATTTTATTTTCATGAATATAATATAAAATTATAATTTCGAATGATTATATACAGTTTTATAAACCATGTTCATAGTTTTGAATGATTATATACAGATTTACAAAGTATGTTGATGCTATAGATTTCGGTCTCGAAGTCTTAGGTAGTGAAGTTCACATCTCTGTAAAGATTTAATGTAGTATGCTAATATGCTAGAACGGTGTACGAAGACATCGAAAATTTTATTTTTCTTTACAGTGTTCTCAGAGAGTAGTGATGTCTGCTGGCCTGCACTGGATCAGCGTGGGCGACGATAGCGTTAACTTTCTCATTCCGAGATGATTCTCTAATATTCAGTGGCGAGACAAATGTGTTAAATGTGTTTCGGACCTGTACGAGGTCCTTCCTCATGAGTTCCCGGCGCTTGCAGCGCGTTCGCGGCGGAGACTGAGACAGTCAGATTTATAATCACAACTATGCCATTTTGTCCCGAAACTGTATTCTATGGTGTCCACCCTAACGGCTACCAACAAGGAACAAGAAAAACGATATAAAAATACTTTAACGATTAATATTTATTCCGGTATCCACCTAAATCTATTTCATATTGACTTCTGCGAACTAAACTTCCAACGTCACGAATTTATGTAACCTACATAACATTTGAGTGTCCAACCCAACTTATTCGACTATTACATATTTATGAAGGGTGCTCGGACACCGCGGTAATTTATACCATCTCGCTGAATATACTCACAGCAGCTCATATTGCTTTTACGTAATAGCTTGAATATAATACGCATTTTTCTAACGGTCGCGAAAAAATCGTTAGGAGACCGTTATAGGGAAATGGCGATGAATATCTTAATGGTGCAATGTACACGAAACGCGAAGAATGTTTGGCCCCAAGATGACTCGCGAGTTCTAGCGGCAGACTAACACTGAGAGCGTAGCGTTAGAATGAATGATCGTAATTTTTAAGTTTTGCATACAATACCTAGTTTTTATTGCTATCGTCACTTATCTATTGTTCTGGGTTGGTAGTATATACAAACATTGGTAAAAGAGATGAATCTTATGTTAGATCAAAGTCTAAATCTCATATCTCATAATCTTCTCATATTGTACAGTTAGACAGACTTCTATATATGACAGTAGAACAATAAGATTTTCAAATCAATCTCAATGGATATGTCCGAAAAAATGACTGGCAGTCACAGAAAGATAGTCCGAAGGACACAGTTTATAGAGCGCATAAGAAAATTTACAGATCAGAGTTGATAGAAAAGAATAAAAAGCCTTATTAATTTCCCATCTAACTAAAGAAAACTAATGATTACTATAATTTTTTTTCTCTTGTATTAGTCCGGGGTAGGAACACCAGTTTAGGGTGCATGCCTCATTCAGTAGAGTCCATTTTTCTTTATCTTTGGTTATCGTCGTTTCCTGCAGTATTAATAGATGGCCCTATAAAATGTACACTTTGACCTATTTAGTTTTTCATATAGAATGCTCTCTGCAACACTAGACAGTAACAATTAATAACGCAATGTTCTTAGCATCGTTCAGTTTTAATCGAATCGAAACACAGTACCTACAATTTGTTAATTGATCACTGGCTCAGCTAAATGGCGGAGCGCGGAATTCCGACCACTCCGGTAATTATATCTGCACTATAAAATATCTGCGCAGTTTTCAAGTGACGCTCGAAATTCATTACCGTTGGTACTTTTTGAGAACCCTTTGTTAGCTGTCATTTAATCTCACCACTCCAGTCGCCGGCCGATATAAATCGAATTAAAACATAATAAGATACATGAGTTCCCGATGTACATCCGAATTTATTTCAATGGACGAAACGAATGTACACTTTAATTTAATCACGCGACTTTATATCAGCAAAATGAAGTCTGTAATATACCGGTAGAATAAGGTTGCACAAAAAATGTTCGATTGAAATTTATCGGTGCATTTTGCTAGTGATACTTTTTTTGGTGCAAGGCAAAATTTTGTATTACCATATTTTATCAGTCCCGAATAGACGCGCGACGGCTTTATGCGGCAGAACCGCAAGCATTTATGCTATACGTACAGCAGTAATAGATCGGGTACATTACAATGCGGTACAGTAAAACAAAACATTAAGCGTTTCAAAAATTTCAAAATTCAAACCCACGGCGCGCACCTCTTTACAAAAAGTGCGTTTTAAGTTTAAATATCACTTGCTATCATCTTAGAAAAA
>DWDT01001735.1:0-15176 GCA_018245595.1 Microceris scylla | reverse complement strand
ATCAATACATGTCTCATCTAGATATGATCGCAATATTCACATGCGAGTAACTGGTGAAACGTGGGAGTGTTCTACACTCCTATGCCAATCCCTTCGGGGATTGCAGGTGTGATGTTACGTTTTTATATGATAAAAAAAAAATACATCAATACATGTCTCATCTAGATATGGTGGTAATACTCTTGGTGCTGTTCACTTATTCAGCAAACCGATGCGGCCCGCGCCGGCCTGCGGTTAGGTGTAACTTAACGTACCTTCGCTAAATCTTTAATAAGCATTCGTTTAATGTGCGCTAGTTGCCAACTTCGGTGCTCGCGGACATGTTTATTTTGAAACGCTGAAAGCTATCCGCTTTAAAGGAAAATGAGGGCAAATGTGGACCCAACGGCGGCCGCACGTACCCATAACTAACATTCGGAAGTTGTGCAAAGGATTCATTAGCTTTTAATTAATTCTCATAACGTGTATCTCCGGGCTTTCTGTTTCATTTATAGTTTCGAAGGTTCCGAAATAAACTTGAAACTATTTTTACTTAAAACTAAGACACAAAAGGATTTCTTAAGATTCTCATACAGCCGTCAGAATATTTTTTTGTAGAATAAGTTATTTTTATATATTTCATCTATGGACTATAGAGTCGATATAATCTACAATATCTAAGTACAAATGTGTCTCTTCAGTATTATTTGTCGAGCGTATTCGGCAAATTTAATAGTCCAGAAATAACTGTTTGACGTTTCAATTTATATCGCCTTCACCTGTAGTAAATCTACAACGGAATTAATTCCATTACCAATACAAACATCTACATCACGGCCGTACCCCGTTCTCAAACGAACCACTCTGTTCCCTACTTCGCAAATTAGATTTCGCATAAAGCCTATTTTAATTTGTGCCGTCGCTAAACATTGCAGGCTCTTTAATGTTTAAGCGGGCGCGCAAACTCTCGGTATTGACTCTGAGAGAGCCGCGACGCCAGCTCTCGGCCGGTTGACGTTCGTGTGCAGAGCAAATATGTTCTCGGCGCGACCCCAGACCCGGCCGGCGCGATAATAAGCTTACCGACGAGGGCGGGCGTCCTGCCCAACCACTGCGGCGTTATTAACAGCGCCGTCAACTACAATTATTCCACACAAATGCAATGCGGATTGCTTCCAAGGCTCAAAGGAGGATTTGTACAACATTTTGTATAGATATTTACATAAGGAGTGCGTAATAGAAAACTCACTTTGAAACACGAAAGACAGAAACGTGTATTCTGCCAATATATAGCAACGATAACTATATACATACTGAACGACTACACAAACATTCCTTTACCTACCTATCCATAATACCAGTATGTAGGTAATTAATGTCCGTATCCAAGAAAACTCGTCCGTTTATATTGTTACTTTAAACTTTCATAAATAGTTTTGATCGGTTTCTTAGACATATTGCCATCATAAATAGGTAATCCGAATGATTGAAGACCAGACCACCAAAATGAACAAAATTGAATGTAAAACCTTTTAGTTTGAAATAAATCCACAACTGCTTTTGTATGAAATTATTGCGCCTACTCCAAAGCGCTCTGAAATTCTTTTGTTTGCTGCAGCGGCCACGCAGCCAGTTATTTACGTGTGGTCGGACCGCGGGATCAACGTAAATATCCCAAACATATCCCATCTTTTGAACTCACGCGGATAAAAGGGTGAATTGACCGGTGGATTCTGTACAAAGTAAATTTTCAAAGGAGAAAATTCCGATTGACCGTAAAAGAATTTTATTACTTTCGTTCTAGTCAAATAGTTACTTACGATGGAGACAGCAGCTGCTCTCATTGCGAACAATTTTACAGCGGCGGTGAGCATAATCGTATGAAAAGAGGGAAGGCAATTATAAAATAAACGACATAAATTAAAAGGAGAAAATCCGAGCCACCCTCCACGAATTCGGAGATCTAAGCGCCGGGCGGAGGTACTTCATTTCGAGAACATTATTCTCTGTTCAACAATAAAACTCATTAATTCTCTTGTGCGGTCGCGTTTTATAAATGTTTCACATATTAATAAAATTAACAAAGCGTGGGTGCGCGGGAGGGCTATTCGTCGACAGAATGGCGCTGCAAAGCACAATGGAATCTAAAATAAATACGACGACTTCAGCAAATAGAGTTTCGTGTATACCGTCCACCTGGCGAGCGGTGAGGCGAGGTTACAAGCCAGTTGTTTCCGAGCTATTGAAAGTTAAGTCCCTACGAAACGGACTTCAAATATTACCCTGAAGGCTTTCCTCTGGAAACACCGTCTTAACAAGATCTTGCGAACTCAATACCACCATCTGTTCCTAAACCAGACAAAACCTGTACTATGATAACCAGATAGCTGATAAATATCATTGATACTGAAGGACAAAACAACCTTACACGACACACTAGTGTCTGTTTTCATCGTGAATCAAATCCACAACCTCCGGCTCAGCTGTGAAAGCCATCAACCAATGACAGGCCAGGACCAACAGGCCAGTCATATAATTTATCTTGACCAGTCCAGATAACTTTTTACTGGTACACAATTCTTTCCTTACGTGCATCAATTAAAATTTTTCAAGATAAAAGTTCTTTACACTTAGGATACGTACTTGTCACTCCATTATATGCGGCTATTACCTATAGTTATAGCTAACGATATGGATATATTTGTAATACACTCTTCTGCCTACGCTTACGAGAAAAAACAGTCGTGATATTAGATATAATAATAAACAAACACCCTCTTTTATGGGGTATGTTTTTTACCAAGTGCTTGCCATAAACGTTATCGAATCTAATATGCGACAATTACGGCTGTTATCGAAGTGGCGACCCCTGTCTGATCTTGAAAAAACTTCGACTTTACCGAAGGGTCTCATTGGCTGATCTCTATCTTGGTCCAGCGCGGAGACATCGAACCACCACTTATCTGGTAAATTACACTGCTATACTGAGTCCACACAAAAAATTGTGCGAAGTGATCCTTTTCTGCAAAGCTACGAGTTCCCCCTACTATGCGTTGCGGATATTGTGAACGGTTCAAAAGAGGAAATATTTATATTTTTCGATGGAATTAGAACTATAAAGAAGAATATCTATGTATATTTCTGGGCTAAGTTTATACTTATTAATGTACTATTATTATTATTGAAAAAAAAGTAACATCACGTCTGTAATCCCTGAAGGAATATGCGGGGAGTGTAGTACACTCCTACATTTCACCAGTTACGTTTACGATTCATGGAATAGGTGGTGAGCCTATCGTCACTATTATTATTGAATATGTCTGGAATGCACTTAATATGTAGGTACTTAATGTTATGTAAGTGATTTTACAATGGATTTTAAAGATTAATGATTTTTTTAACTAAATAAAAATCATGTTGAGGATAAAAATATTATACCTACATTCATATTATTGGAACATCATTCTAAGTAAAATACAATTTAGTTCATTAGTAACATCTAAATATTGTTAATAGTCACCACTATTTCTCTTAAAATATTTAAATAATATAAACAGTTATAAATGTTCGTAGTTAAAATAAGTCAGATTCGGTTTTCGAAAAAACCGCAAACCATATAACAAGTAGGGGCCGAGCTTACCGATCTCGAAAGCCACCCGCCAGTGGATTTTATTGCCATTCATATTGTCGCCACGAGATTTAGTCTGACATGTCGAGAATTCGTTTGTTGACGTTTTACCCATTTGTTCGAACGTACGGTTTTTTCAAAATTCAACATACCGAATTGGGGGATTAGTTTGTTGAATTCGGGTTAACTGATGTGAAAATTCGGGGCGATTATAGAATCTACGAATGTTACCAGCTTTTTTAAGATTTTAAGTCCTCTTATGTTTATTATGTTATTATGTTATTAAGTTTAAATATCACTTGCTATCATCTTAGAAAAAAATTCTAAGGTGTGTGAAGTCTGCCAACCCGCACTTCGCCAGCGTGGCAGACTATGGCCTTAGCCCTCTCAATATGAGAGGAGACCCGTATTCCAGCAGTAGAATTGTAATGGGTTGAAAAAAAAAATGTTTATTATTATCAACGAGGTATTCTAATATTAAAGTCAGTGCAGTGTCATTTGAAGATCTTCCTCATATTTCTGAATAGAATTTGGTCCGAATAATTCATCATTCATTTTTATTTAATTAGTTTGTTAAATAATTCATACATATTCTTAGTTACATACAGTAACAATTGAATAAATGAGAAATAAATATTAAATTACTTTACAATAGTATATATCTATTGTTGGTGATAAAAATTGACATCAATGACAAATCAATAAAAAAATAGATCGTTGCTACAATTGGTGTTTCCTTTCTTAATTGAAGATATGTGAAGAAATTATTTGCAGTAATAGCGCTCTCAATAAAAGTTCATAGTTGTCCAAACTGTTTGTAACTAAAAGCGGTTGCATCGCTAACGTTGTTTTAATCGAATTGTCCTTCCACTGCACCTTCCCTTCGCTCCCTTCCCTCGCCCTTCAAGCGGATACACGGGAAATTATTTGTATCTATTATGCAGATACTTGCGTATCCAGAAATTATGTGTTTCTATACATGTTGGTAATGTTTATATTATTTTGAATTGATGACCTTAATCCTTTGGGGAGGGTTCTCGCAGAACCCATTCTGAGAGATGACCCATTTCCAAAAAATGACAATTGATAATGATTTAGCGCTAAATTAGGGATTAATTGACAAGTAACGATTTTTTATATAACAATCGATTATTAAGATGTTTTTCAAACACTACAAGACTGACGAAAAATCTTCTCCAGCGACCACGTGTTTTGAAGCAACATGCAATATGTTTGCTTGCTGATTAATTAATCACAATAAAAACAATTTTCTCATTTCTTTATCTCCGACATAAGAGTCTTATCTATGCATTTAGACATATAAATAAAATTGAAGTACATATGTATCTGTTTGTAATAACAAAATAATAAGTTTTTAATGAGTGCATGTGAAAGCATATACCAACTTACATTATGTACAAGTATAACAAAAACGCAATTTTTAACATTTTCGTTTCTGTCTATAATCTTAGGAGAAATTTAGCCTAATCTTACTTTATAAGCAAGTTTTAGGGATCCACATAAATCAAGAGCCATAATGTACAATAAATCTACGCAACCAAAGTCGTTCAAACGGCTATGTAGGTACTTGTTAGATAAAATTAAGCTAGTGTTCTACATATCCTTGAACCTTTCTTAGTGAGGGACAGCAACTTCAATTAGATTTTAATTGGCGTCAAACCGAACCGCATACATTGGCGCCGTAAAGCGAAAACATAGTTATCATTCTTCACAACGCTCGGTAATTTCTAGTACAAGTTGACGCCTCGCCTCATTTAATCGGCACATTACATGCAAAGTGCACCTCTTAGTCTCTCACATGTAAAACAGTCCCGGCGGGTATTTAAATTTTCGCCTTTCTCGTAATTTGTTGAGTGCAGACAAAGGCTTTGGCAGGGCTGCCATTGATCTATTTACCTAATAATGAAATAACTATGATCGTTATAAGTCACAGATTGTGTACGGTTTCAGAACTCATAAAAAACGTTTACCACGAATAGATGGAAGGGCATGCAAGGGAAGGAAATATCGCGTTAAATCTAAATAAAGACATTGAATGGGAAGTATTAGAAGAGTTTTCTTACCAAAAAATTTAATATGTAAATTATATTAATAATTCATTTTGAATTATTCTGAAAATGTATGCATAATATCATAATATAGGTTAAGATTAACAACTTTAAACTCATTACCTTACTAAAACAAAGACGTACAAAAGGCACTAAGCAGTGGATTCTGCATGCTGATTCGAAAGAAGTGTCATGGTAATTGCAAAAATAGGTGGCAGCCCTGCACGTGAGGAAACAGTGTTAATGTTGCCCGACGTATTATACACTACACCATACATTACACCTGCGCGCGGCTCCGCTTCGCAGCCGAGTGTGGAAACTGATTAATTATCGCCACACCGCGATCTGCCCGCGAATGTTGCACTGTGATTGATATGTCTATTCCTTACACGTTTACCGCGGGGGGAGGGGGGGGGGAATTGGCAAGTACTGTTGATGGTGGAAAATGTTGGTTACGGGAATGTTCAAGGATCGATTTTGGTATGTATATCAATGTATGTATATCAAATGTATGTATATCAAATATGTGTGTATTTGTGTATACAATGCTAGATTAAATTCCTATAATATTCTAAAAAGCAGCGTTGTCTTTCTGAGTTACGGAATTTCTTTAATTTAAAATATTATGAAACTCAATTGCTATTGAGATCAATATACGTATGTACGAGTATCTACATGAATAACATAATCCTAAAGACAAACTTAACATAATCTTCTTCGCTGAATTTTTTCTTACGAGATTTTTTCTCATTTACGTGAACGGAACGTGACAAGGCGAAGCACTTTTTCTGCCGCTAAAAAGGTCATAATTTGCCGGGGGGCGTAATGGCGCTACGGTGCTGACCAATGGCCGGCGAAGGGAGGATCCGCTGATAAGGGGTGATAAGGACTGTAATCTCCTCAAGTAGGGTTAGCGACTTGTGGCGTTAAACCTCTGGTTACTGTGTGTAAGCGCTGAGCTTAGCGAGATAAAATTTACACTGGAAATGTTTTTTTACCGTTTATATCTACGTAATTTCTCGTTTGAGTTTACAAAGTTAAAGATATCTTTTTTATTACAATTAATTGATTGAACCACTTAAACGTAATTTACGGAATGCACGCAGATGACATGAAATTGTAAATACAGCTCTCGGGCGGGCTTTAAGTGTATATGTAGTTACAAACATGCGAAGACACTGATTCATATACCTGAAATGAAATAGCCAATCCATACTTTTTTTACGAGTACTTCGTTCCCAATCAGTGTCCAACTAGCACTTATTAGGTCTGGTTTTCTATCACAACTACCTGCTAAAAACTGTTAGTCTACCTATATGCACATATAAGAATAATGCTACGCACGTACAGAGAATAAACGAGTGAAAACTGTTATGTCCCTCACTCTTCTTCACTTCACTGTATTCATAGTTGTGTACTGTAACAAAACAAGACCATAATACGCACAATTTAGTACTTTAAAACACTATAAACCAGCCGAGGGAATAAACTGAACGCGAAGCATAAAATTTTACGTCCCAAGTAAGAAATGGTTAAGTGTCGTTATTTGGAACACCTCGGGTCCCATTGGTGTAATTCATTTTCAAGTTGGCTCATTAATTAATTGGCCGTCCGCAACCGATGAGCGCGGTTTTTACGACTACAATAAAGTATGTAGTTGAATCGTTTCAATGCGAGGTGAACTTCAAAATGTCCATTTGAAATCAAAAATTTTTTTATAAGAAAAAATATCATAATTACATTTATTTTATTTATTTAGAATATAAGTTCTTTTATTTAATAAGTTAATTACGAGTAGGTATGTAGAAATATTTTGTTTGGGAGGAGGGCGACTATACATTGTCTTATACGTTGTACTAAACATTGGTCATTGTAACTTTGTATTCGTATTGTCACACAGAGATACACCAGTATCTCATTAATGTTTAATTTTAATCAAAATGTTATACCTAAATAAAAAATATTAATATGCCATCACCGAAAATATTTATTAAAATAAGTCTCATTCAAACAAAATTGACTCTGAGCGAGTCTTATAACCGCATAAATGATACAAGTTATAATAAAAAAGGTATCCACTGTGGTCTTATATTTTTTAAGCTGTGTCAGTTGTGTGGTCTATTTCTAATTGGCTTCAATACTGGTTGGTGAGTTATGGAAAGTTGCCTGTAACTCGTGGGCGGTAAATGGTTTAATTTAATATACGAGTAACTGGCTGCCACTGCGTAACAAATAACAATATACATAGATGGATCTTGCACCGCCATTAACGTTTTATAGGTTGAGTATTTAACAAGAGTTATGGTTGCGAGAATCTGCCTATATTTGTGGCGAATTCAGATAGAAATATATATATACTACATGAAGATTTATAACATATGAGTTGCATATACAAAAGGTCATTTTAAAAATTTCTGTTTAAAAACGCTTTTTCATAAATTATTTGTCGAAAAATTGGGCGATTATAAGGATGAAATATAGAAAATTATTTTTATCTCTTATTTATACTACATATATCATATATATTTTTACAAGGTTCTATTTAATTAACTAGTATCATTATAATGATAGTGGCTTTAAGACTTATAGCCTGTTTTATAATTTATAACTATTATAACAGTCGTAGATTAATGACTATTTTAAAACTCCTGAACTGTTATTTTCTGTTTGTAGATGTCTATTTCCAGCAGTGGACGATGACAGGTTGATAGTGTGTTTGTGTGTGCGTGTGTGTGAAAAGTTTTCTGAAAATTAGTATTTTTGACGTACATATTACACTCTAGTCGCATATGAGCGATATATAATAATGTGTATAGACACTCCCGAGACATTTTATAGTGAAATTGTTCTTAGTTGTTAATTTTTCTTAAAATAAATCATAAATAAACGTTAAAAAACAGTGATGAATGTAGAAGAAGCGCGCCACATCTTTAGGAGACAGATAATTAACACCACATGCTGTATGCCTAACATATAAGTGGCCCGGCCTAACGATATAATAAATTATAAAAATTCCGAGTTTAAGAGGTAACTGGTGAAACGTGTGTGTACTAACACTTCTCTGCCTACCCTTTCGAGGATTACAGGCAGGATGTTATGTTTCAGAGTTTTAGAAGATGTTTCGAAATAAAATTTATGATCCTTTCTACGTCTTCAATATTAATTCCCGTAGCAGCAATTAAAGAGTTACACAGAACAATTGAGTTTACGATCCAACCTCGAAGGGAGGCTTTTAACGCGGCAGTCGGCTTAGTGATGTTTTATAGCAAAAATTTGAGACTTTATGACGAGCAACAAATTATTGAAACACACTTATACTTCCAACAAACGTTCCTAACATATTAACTATTCGACTTTATAAGGAACTTTCTGACTTGAAATTCGAACTAGTAGCTCGGAGTCGGATGTGTGCCCTGTCGAACCTAATGTTTGGCAATTATCTTTTCTCTAGAAGTATAGGTACTGTACTCCTCTGCCTACCCTTTCGGGGATTACAAGCGTGATAATAAGCAGTTCACAGAGACATGTTTTATTTCAAGTATCTTTATATTGTATTTTTGAATTAAGAATTCAAATAAATTTAAAATCTCAACGGTAATTTTCGCGTGTTCGTCTGTTGTGCCCAATCTTATATTGTAATTCCGTGTGTTAAATAAAATCTGAATATTAATTTCCTTATGTGTATGCTAAAATCTAAATTTAATTTTCTTCTGTCTGTATTAAAACCTCAATAATTATGAGTTAGTGTTACGTGTAGTTAATATAAGAGTGTTACATACGTAATTAATTATCTTATATTTGTGTGTGTCTTATATTTGTGTGTGTGCCTTATTATTAATTGCCCTGCGTCTGAAACGCATGTTTTGCTTCTTTGCTATGAGAAACCAGCTGGCGCAATCTTCGAAGATTTCTAAGCTTCTAAAACCATAAATGCCTCTATATAAACAATTTACAGCATAAAATTATATAAAATATATGAGTTAATACACTTGCAATCACTCCATCAACGAGGTAGTCATATTAAATAGTATGACATGTTCAATAATGGAATATAAAAGCGAGCCAAAAAAATAATATTTTAATACAATTTTGTACGTTTCTGCAAACCTATTCAGATATAATTTCCATTCATTTTACACGTAACACAGCAACCGCAGACTTGTTTTGTGAGACTTTTAATGGCAGACACGCTAGTCGAATGTAAATCAAGACGAGATACAGTGTTTTGTGCCACCTGCTACTGTGGCCAGCATTTTGCCATTCAACGAGACATTCTCCTGTCCTGTCTCATTGGACTTTCTTAAAGGACAGGCCCCGTAGATTTACGTTTTTGCATGAATTTTTAGTATGCTGCATGTGGGGTCTTCTTTTATGCACACAGTTATTTTTTTGATAATTTTATTTATAGTACTATAAATATTATACCATAGGAAAGATTATACCATAGTCTACCACACTGATCGAGTGCTAATAGATGAACGTGTCTTTGATAACGTGATATGAAAGGTCAAAGTAAATTTCTTCATATTTTCTTACATGTAAAAAATGCCGATGTCTTCTCCAGGTCATATAATTATTATTGATTCTGGTCGTCTCTTACAAATGATCCTGATATTATATACAAACAAATAATTATATTTGCATACGATACACGAATTTGCTTGCATTTATTGATAGCACACGCAAATATTTTTGTTACTTACATCCAGCAGTGAAGTGAAACAGACCGACGAAATGTGCTACGAAGTATACGTACTTACCGTACACACTTATCCCGCGCCTCCGCTCACATTTTGGCGACACTACCCGCGACTATTTACGTTATTCACGTCGCCGTCGCAATTTTACAACTTTACAAGTTAAACGCGCGCAAATCGCTGCACGTCCCCTAATGTCGCGACTCGCCGCGTCTCCGCTGCGACGTATATGCAAATCGAAATTAAACTGCCTCAACTCTGTGCGTAAATTTATTTCAACGTACCCCACTTTCACTAATAAATAACATTACAATATACACGGTAACAAAATATAATTGATTTGAATCCATTTTTATGTATCAGGTACATACATATTACATACGTACATTTCACTAGTGTGATAACGTAGTACAGTTTGTCTATTTCCTAATCCTTTCGAATGCACCGGCTCGGAGAGCAGAATGCATTTTGATCGATTTATATGTATTTAAAACAGAACTTTAGCACGTATTAATAAAGTCTATTATTACAATCCGTATCAAATGTTTTATCGCAATGTTCGAGCGCCGTCACAAAATAATTCATAGATACCTATGTAAAAACAAACTGTAGGGAAATTTTAAATGCGATCAAAATCTAGTCTGTTCTCTGAGCCGGTCTATTTAGAAAGAGCCGTATAGTTTGGAAATAGCTTAGTACACGATACTTGATATAGTCACTGAAGCTTATACAGACGTACATCAAGAAAAAGCCGCAAAGTGTCTTCGAAGATATTCCAGCAATATTATTAGAACAGAGTATTAATTATTTATTTACATACGCGGACTGCTTCAGAACTGCAAGATAACTGCAAATCGCAGTTTGTCTGCAGTATTTGTAAGTGTGCCATTCCAACAACTACGACTACCACGAATACTTGCAGTTGACATGCAGTTTTGATGCAGTTCTAATGCAGTCCGTGTATAACCCACGAGTTGAAACATCACTTATACCGAAGTACTTGTCTACCAAACCCTTCAGGCATTTACTACAACATACACTTTTGCTCCACGGAAGTAAATGCGGGGGTTGAAGGGAGGGGGTGAAGAGAAACATATTCGAGCCGTGAATAAGCTCTAGAAGGATATCAAACACAACCGTTACCAATTTATAAACAAACAAAAACAATAACACGATGCATACATACATATGTATATGTAAATCGAATCTATATAAATGGAACCTAAGGAACTGTCTGGAGGCAAGAATAGTTATATTCTTCGGTCTCTTCTTCATACGCTTATTGCACAGACATATGAGTACCGAGAAGTCTACGCATTGCTGTTAAAGAAAAAGATCATTTAACGAATCAAGTAAAGTCGCGGTACATTAATATACATTCTTGCTTAGCAATTGTATTCGAGAACATTCTATTCGAGAAAGTTCTATTAGACATTAAATTTGCCCTTTATTATATGTATATTTATATATATAATTATGAATATTTTAGTATATTTGGCTCCGGGTGTTCTCTGCCTACGCCGTAGGGGACCAGCCCTGACGATATGATAATGATAATGCCCAATCAGCATTATGAATGATTCATCAACATACACATGCGAACAGTCTGTTACACACTTCCGCCCTTTTCTTTCCTTTCCTTTACTTTCCTTTAGTTTTAAAACATTATTACATGGGAAGATTCGCAGCTCAAGTCCCATAAACGATCCCAATTATCTAGATTTGAATTAACAATGTTAAATATTCCACATTCCCATGTTGTCTTTAATTTACCACGATACACAATATTTTCACAGTTATGATTAATTGTAGTTCACGTTAACATTAAAACTCCCAGCGGTCCACTTATAATGTAAAGTAACAAAGATTAAATTCCACAAAGTATTTAGATTAATTAAAATTAAAATACAATATATGGTCAATATGTACAACCACATCTTTTTGTATCTTTGGGTAATTAATTAACAAATATATTTTCATCGCAATACTTCTCACGACCGCTTCTGTTAGTAAATTTAAAACGACCTACATTATTACAAGTATACATTTACGTATAAGAATACATATTTTACTGTTTTCTTTCTATAAATAAATATTAATGTGGGGCATTCGATTGTGTAATCGAGTTCGATTTTGCTATTCGATACAATTAAGTACTTAGAATACTGCCATAGTTAGAACAAACTTAGTAACATTTTTATTAGCAATAGGAATGATGTATAAATAGTTTTAAAATTAATAAGTACGATTGACCAGTCTCGGACCTATATGAGGTCATTCATCATGATTACCGTCAGGTCGCCACGACCTCACTGCAATCGGCGGCAGCTCATGATAAAGGACCCCGTACAGGTCCAAAACTAGTCGGGCCATCCCGGCAAAAACGTACGTGAGTTAATCTTTTACATATATAATCATAAACACTCACGAGACATTTAATAGTAGAAATGATATGACAGAAGGCGGTATGTGTTTATATGGAAGAATGTGATACATCCTAAGTGTGCAGTATCATTCATTGGGTGGAATATAAATGAAATGCAGTCCATACGTAATATGTTCATTATTTATAATGATTCCAGGAACTAAAATAGTGAGACTTGCTATAATAATGAAAACTGTCACTGTTTAATGTCATCTCACCCTAACTTTTTTTTTATATCTGACGGATATTAAAGTTCTTAAATATTTGGCATATTTTAGTTTCGACATTTAGCACTCGATACTCTCTGCCAACTCACTCATGGAATCGGCGAGATGATATAATATACAATATTACAAAATCTCATCGTACACCTCACATTTACCTCTCACGCTTCGTACATCACTGCACTAGAAATGTTACAGCTTAGCGGTAGAGACACCGCTACCTAGAAACTGATATAACTATTTACTTGTTTAATTTATTAAATATCGCATTTTATTTTAGATTTTCAGTAAACAAATAGTTACACAGGTCCATTGCAAAGAATACGTTAGCTTTGATTTAAAAATATTTTTAATTTTCACGTTATATAAAAATCATTGTTACGTTACGTAAGAATACTTTTTACATTAGACAACGTAAAAAGTACTTTTGCGCTAAATTAAACAATTTATATGTCGAACATAATATTTATATTTTGCTGCTTTAATTTCATCATCAATTTATTTACTGTTTTCTATTAAAACAAGAAAAACAGATAAACAAATCATTTAAATTTTAATAATTTAATTTAATCACTTTTATAAGAGTAAAATCATATAAGTCATATATCACCAAACACGTCACCAAATTTCATCAAACGATAAACTCTAGGGGTCTCTGCAACCCACTAAGGCCCATATTCAAAGTAAAATAGTACTGGTCTTTTGAGATCGAAAAACGCTACATCTAAGGAGAGAGGTGTATCGCCTCGTCTCCAAACATCCATGCAATTAGGACTAATTTGTTTAGAGGCGACCACGAGGAACAATGTTGGTCCCAAAAACATGCTTAAGTACATTATGTTAAACCAAGCTGCAGGGAATTGATATGAATTGAACCGAGAGAATAACTTATGCGAGAGTGTCAAGAGAGTGATGAAAATAGAAAAGCAAGGCGTGTCTGCAAGGATAGATATATTTGGCACTCTGTGCCTCTCTGCCTATTCGGTAAAGGACTTGGTGTGATGGTATAATAATAATAGTATAACGCGTGTAATCAGTGTGAAAGTACATTAGAGACGAAACAATTGACCTGGTCCCGTAGGACACACCATGCAAGGTGTTCTTCCTTCTTATGATATTTAAAACAGACAATTGAATTAGACACGCTGATGTCTTTGTATAATTGTACTATGTTTAAAAAGTTACTTGGAAGTAATGTTGAAAGATATGCAAATGTACACTAACGACATCTATGGAAGAATGAGGGAAAGAAGTGATTCTAATATTAGTTAATGATGGCACTGCAACGAAAACTTATTAATAAAACATTCGAACATAAATTGTATATCTTAATTTAAAATTAACATATATAAAATTAACATATAGTTTGTAATTATTCTTATATATTATCAACAATAAGTTGCAAGCTAGTTTACAATAGCTGTCAAAATCATTTTTACTTTGAGGGTAGTCAGAGAAAATTATTTTTTTTGACACTTCTTTCATACACATCACCATCACCTTAACGTCAATATCAAGAGAACATTACATATTTCACCTACTCGGTTCACCGTTCATTTCAATCTGGAAAAAAAATTATGAATTGTTAAACTATGCAACAGTGAAATTCCAATCAACAACTGTCCAGTCAATGTTTAGGAAAAGAATAATCTTTGTCAAAGATTGGACGTAAATTCGACAAGTCAGTAAATTTTGTCTAATACAAAATAAGCCTTCAGGGCGCTTTGAAAACTTGATAAAGATTCGAAGAAAATTTGATACATCAGTAAAATTTATCAGTACCCATTTTGGATGAGCACGAACAAAACGATCATATAACAGGCTGTAAAGGCTAGAAAAAAAATGTTTGAGCGATGAATATATTCGAGTAAATCAATCGATAAAACAACAAAAAAAAACAAAGACAAAAATACAATAAAACGATTGGTGCGAGCGTGAGGTACCTTAGCGGCGAGCGGCGCGAGGATGAGCGGCGCGCAGGGCGCCGGCGCGTCGGGCAGCCGCGCGGCGGCGGCGCGGCGGCACGCGCCCGCGTTGTCGAGCGCGGCGGCGGGCAGCCAGCGCCACACGGCCGGCGTGTACAGCTCCGCGTCCAGCTTGCGGCTCTCCGCGCCGTCGCACGCCCACCCCACCGCCGCGCCCACCGCCAGCGTC
>DWDT01001734.1:0-15178 GCA_018245595.1 Microceris scylla | reverse complement strand
TGGAATATGGGTCTCCTCTCATATTGAGAGGGTTAGGGCCATAGTCTGCCACGCTGGCCAAGTGCGGGTTGGCAGACTTCAGACACTTTAGAATTTTTTTCTAAGATGATAGCAAGTGATATTTAAACTTAAAACGCACTTTTTTCTAAAGAGGTGCGCGCCGTGGGTTTGAATAACAATAATGAAATAACAACAGTTTTGCTGATAAATAAAATGATTATAAAAGCAAAGAATGACGTTGGTGATGATGATGATGAGTGTTCATGAAAAATTTCCACCTTGTTTATGGAGTAATGGATTTTTAAAAATCATTTTACATTTTTTTTTAAATCTGTATAATAATAAGATTACAACGTTTTCGACGGTATAGTGTTCATTTGATATACAATAATTTAATGAGACGTTTTTAATACTGTATAGTGACTATTTCTAGGCGATTTATTTTAATATTATATATATTTATATAAACGGGGTTATATATAAAAAACTATTCCACTACAGTGTAATGACAGTGTACAGTGTAATTGCATTTTGTATGTGAACAATCATTCTTGTATTGTATTTAATAGTTGAACTATTTATTTCCAACTATCCTAGTGAAAAGATGACGTATTTTCTGATGTAATCTTTAATTTAGTCATATTTCGTACTATTTATATTTAATAGAATTAAGTATTTGAAAACGATATATTCTATACTGTTTATATTCATATTTTATCTGTGTGTGCGTGTGTGTGTTCAGATACACAAGATGGCGGTGCCACTAAACAAAATGGCGGCCATTCAAAATACGAGGCAATTGCAATTAAATCTTTCAACGTTTTTCTCATTTATGTTGTATTTCCACGAGATATTATATTTACTAACAATTTGATGTTCCATCATAGAATTAATTTCTATGAATTATAATTTAAATTCAAGCATTTATTTACACTCGTGTGAATTTATATTTTGAACATAAAGAATAACTTTAGTATAAAACTCTGTTACCTCATGTTTCTTCAAGATTTATTTCTCGAATAGTATTTTCGGAAATGTATACATACGTCATCATTTAGTAGTGTTTAAATAAAAAAATCATATTAGTCGTTTGAACGGTGGCCCAAGGGTGTAAACGTGTAACATCAGTGATATATTGGGGCTCGATTTTTTTATATAGCATAAAGTTTTATAACTCGCAGAAGTTAACTAGACACCTCGTTATGACGACCTAATAGCGAGATACTGAATGTCCAAATGCATTTGTTTCATGTTGTCATATTTTTAGATATATTTTGGTATGAAAACATCTCATATGCGCGTTCGAAGACGTAAGATACTGTCTGTTCTGTAGGTGACGGTAGGAGTGGGATGGCGAGAGGGAAGCGCGTGCATACCTCGTGAATGCCAAGTTGATTTCTGCGTGTTGTACAAGCTTGTAGGTTTAAAAAGATCTAGTAAAAGCTACATGTAAAGGTATGCACCTCGAGATGGGTTTTTGCTTAGATTTAAGACGAACGAACGACGAACGAATGGATTGTTAACCCTTTCAATGCAAAGCCAGTCGCGTCAAATTCTGGCTGCGGCGTTCAAAGTGTTAAAGCATAAAAACAGGTCGTAATGACCCGAGTGGATTAAATTAAGGCAATGATTCATTTAATACATACTCGAGATGTACTCGAAATATTGCTTATATGTTTTTTGATAAATGGTGAATAACTGTCTTCCGGTTGATTAGTTGTCACCCGTTTGGTATACATGTTTCGAATGTAAAATTGATCTTACGACGTCTTCTTGTATGTTCGACAAACATTTCTAATCTTTATATATATTTTTATTTTACAACAAGCCCAATGTTGCAATCGAGTGTTTGTATAGTAAAAATGAGGAAAATCTTCGCCAGAATATATTAACAAAAAATATACCGCTATTGAAATAGTAAATATAATGTTAATAAAATAGTGTATTTGAATTCCCAATCGTATCGCATCTTTATCCACCCGCACTCCTTACACCCTGTATAATCACAATCTCATAGGGCATATTGGTGTTATATGCCATGTGAGTTTCCATTATTTCTGTTATGAGTTTTACAAGTGAGTCATTTGATATAAGCAGCGTGGAATTTGTTAGTAGTATATAATAATTCGCAGAAGTTAACTGCGTACTACTGGGTACTGCGTGCATAAAAAGCGTTTGTTCAATTTTATATTTTTTTTTTAGATTTGTTTTAGTATAAAAATATTTTAACCGCACTTACGCCGATAGCTACTATGAATACTGTAGACATTGGTGGATGAGTGATGTATTGGTAGGAGAAGCGCATTCCTCGCGAATGTCTAGTTGATTTCTGCGTGTTGTATTTATAGCAAGTTCAAAGTCGACACCAAATTGTATTGTCACGTAGGTAGTTGGAGGCGAGCGTGAAGCTTACGTGATTTTTATATATAATTCTAGCTTCGTTTTGTTATTTTTTTTAACTAGTTGTAGTAATCGGCGTTGGACCATTTTATATTTACATAAATTGGTTGGATTATTTTGTAAGATGTTTTATTTCCACTTATGCTTGTGACAATTTTTTAGACAAATACCGCAGAATTTCTTTAATGTAACTCATTTCAAAACAGTCTTTAAGTTTTTTTAAGATTTAATCGTATACCGTATACACTAATCACATTTATAAATAATTTCGTTAGCAGTGCTTTAGTTGTGTGTTTTCTCTTTTATTCGCAGTGCATTTGATATGTGATCGACAGAGACAACACGTGCACTGTTACAATGCTTTTATTACTATGAATATCTATCTATAAACGTTAGTCTGTGTGTTTTATTATTAAAATAATATATAAAGGGTGGACATGGGGCTGTAAGAATCCCTGTACCTAAGCTTTTTACTGCGATCTTTAAAAATACATTGATTTTTGATCTCGTAAGTTTGATTCTTTAAAGCTCGTACGTCTTTATTGCCCCATCTCATGCCACCTTGTGTATAATTATATGGAATATATTAATGTCTTTCGTGTACCTGCTTGGTTGAGAGTAAATGTTGATGTAATAAACAGCTGTGTATAAATTATAATGGAATTTTTCAGTTGTTAAATTATTTCCTGTACCTGCTTTCGCAAAATGCTAATAATAAAACTTCACATTTAAAATGGCGTAGAATTTTTTTTGTGCGTTGTGTACTTTAATTGTAAAGAATGCAACACATTTATTTTAAAAAGTTTTTAGAGATTCTGCATTCGAACGAAGAAAAAATTTAATATCCTAGACATAGATTGTTCCAGCTCATGAAAATAAAATCGCTTGTCGCTCTTTTATATTACCCAGCTGAAAGTTTAAAATGAGTAGTCGTTCTGATTATATAAATTTCTTATTATTCACGAGCAGAGGCTACCACTAACTTTCTCCGATCGTAAATGTACCAAATTCAGAGAATATATAAGTTGTGTTTTCGGCAAGTGTGTACATGTAATGTTGAGAAAATTAGTTTAAAAATATTCACTTCAAAAGATCTCACAGATCGATGCTGCAGGTTAAATGATGCTTAATTATTTTAAAACAATTTCACGATTCATTGCGATGAAGTGAAATATTTATCAATAATAAATTATATACAGTACTTTTTATTTATATGGGGGCATATTTGATTTCTGCGTCATATTACAATCAGTCGTGTATTGATGGCGTGAATTATAAAATAATGTGGCATTTTCGTAGTTATTTATCTGGCTAGCTGGAAACAGTTGCATTTTCAAGACTTGTCTGGAATGTTATGTTACATACTTTTTTAATTTGCATCCAGCGAATATTATCAAAGTATTTATATAATTATTATGAACTATTTATTACTAAGGCTTCATTTTAGGTTATTACAGCCGGTTAGCACCATTCGGTTGATTTTATATGCAGTGGTCTATAGAATAAGATTTATTTAAGTTGAATAAAAATGTTGTGTATAATGATTTATCTTTTATTTATGTGCCCTGTAGAGATACGTATGTTTAATTTGATATATAAATGGTTTGTGATTTTAGATCGATCAATATCAGATTGAGATTAATGGTGGAGGCTAATACTTTTGTGTTTGGATAGTGTATGTCTCATTACGGTAACTTATCCTAAGTAAATATTTAAATTTATCACCAAGCAGCGTGAACGCGTAATATCGCACTACGTGTAATATGATACCTGAAACGCATTCACCGATTGTTCTAATGAACGAATGTCAGTGGCTAAAGCGTTATACTAATCTCATTCTATTATGGTTATAGAGATTTTAGTCAATAGCAAGCATTTTATAAAGGAAAATTGTAAAAAATTAGTTAGTCTATTGAGATGACATGAAATGTTAGATTCACTCGAATTTAAAATTTTGTTTATGTATGTGCAAGGGATTTCATTAAACGCGGTATTTGTATGAAAGCAATCTCGCAATTATATGTAGCATTTTTTAAAATAAAACTACAAATTTAGTAGCCATAAAACTATTTTTATTTATGTGTATTTCAAGACCCATCTAATTTTCGTCCCATAACTAATCTTATTATAATATTACTTACTACACAGTAGCTTTTAACTATGTTTTATTCCCTACTGTTGTCGTTCGGTGTTACCATTTGTCATTATCACTGCACACATCACGGTGGGCAAATTTTGAAATGTATGCCGACGTATTATCTTAATTTAAGTTATAAACCTAATATATACAAGTCTTCGCGGCTTTAGTTATCGCTGTCCTGCGCTGATAACGCCACGGAGCTGCGCTTGTTGCGCTAGAGAACACTCAAGTGGATACGACGGTCGTGGATGGTATTCATGTGACAAGTCTGGACAGCCCGTTGTGCGTCGAAGGCCGTGCGAAAGGCGACACGTGCGTCCCCCGTGGGCTGCCCGCGCTCGTTATAGCGCCTGATTACATCATCCTGCGATAACTCGAATTCCGAGAAAAACGCTAGGATGTCGTCGATGGTGGCGCGGAAAGGAACGTTTTCCATGGATACCACACAGCCAGGTGCGCCGAAGTCTTCCAACGCCGGATCCTGTTCGTCGTCGTTACGAGTATCGCGCTCGCGTCCATTTTCAACATACCCAGGTATAATGCCGCCCCGCCCTCGGCCGAATCCTCGCCCTCTGCCTCTCTCAAAGCCCCGCATGCCTCGTTCGCTCCAGTTACCTCTGCCGCGGTATCCGCCCCTTACTGAGTTGAAATCCCCACGAGAGTGATCGTATCCGCCTCGACCTTGATCGAAACCACCACGGTTGTAGCCACCCCTTTCAAAACCACCCCTATCGAAACCGCCACGGCCTCTGTAAGGCCCCCGAGGGCCAAATCCTCCTCGCGGCGGATGTTCGAAAAATACTGGAGGACCATTACCCAACAAACTTTCGCGTTTCATTTCCGTCGGTTTTGGACCTTCGAGAGCTTCTTCCACGACTCGCTTTGGAACTAAGTTAATGGCCAATCGACAATCTTCTAAATTTTGACCATGCTTTGCTACAGCCTGAATTGCCTCCTGCTTTGACCGAAATTCACAATAACACTCACCGGACGGAGCACCGTTTGAATCTAGCATTATATGTATTCTAGCCGGTACAGAACCCGTATCCGAAAGGAATGTTACTATACTTCTATCATTCGCTCCTCGCGGTAGACCCTTGATGAGAATACAATCGAGCGTCTCCTCTTCCATATCGACAGACAACACTCTTGGTTTAGCTATTGACCCTCCTGTTTTTTGGTCTCCTTGAGCAGAGAATGGAGGCCTGTTTGTCCAACTATTGGCGTTAAGCCGTGGGCCTGTAGGTCTCGGTGGGAATCCTCCAAATTGAGGACTCGGGTAAGGTGTTCCGTAATTTTGCGATTGAACAGGGTATTGTGGGTTTGGAAAGAAGGAAGGTACTTGTGGTTGATTCTGCGGCCCAGCTTGCATTGGCGGGCCACCTGACATTGATGCGCCCGTGGGTCCCGTATGCGGCGACCCTTGTTCCATTGGCTGACGTCTTTGTCTTGGATCCCTAGGAGCGGGTAGATCTTGCGTTTGTCCTATATCAGTAGATGTGTCTGCAGCTTTGTCGGTTAATTTTTCTTTTTCATATTCTTCTTTGCTGACAGCTGTAATTGTGGGCTGTCGTCTTCCAAATACGTATCTTTCTTTACGCTCCATAACTAATTTGGCGTCTTCGGGTTTAGCGAATTGAACATATGCCACTTTAGATCGTGTATTACGACAATCTTTAAGGGTTATTGACAGTAGAGAGAAATCGCTAAACGTTTTCATAATTTCGTGTTCTTTAACGAAATTGGGTAGCTCCGTCAGTTTGAGTATATTAAAGGCCGACTCTGGATTGTTTTCCTCGGCTTCAGCAATAACAAGAGACGGGTCTTCATCATCATTTTCTTCACGGAATGGAAGAAACGAATCTACAGCCGATTCGTAAGCTTCGTCATCTAAAGCTTCTACAACTACTTGAGCTCCTTTCAACTCATTCGGTTTTTTTTGTAAGGCAAGTTGTCTGGAGCGGGTGTCGCAAAATCGCACAAAGATATTGCCAGTGCGTCGTCCCATGTTATCGTTTATCATTTTAATGCCGTGTTTATCTATCATGAATGGGAAGAAACGGCGGACGTCCCCATAACTGGTGTGATTGGGAGCATTTCTGATAGCAACACAACAGTCATGTTGTGGTTCTTCAAAACGAGAGGGGCGGTTTTCGCGACGAAAACTTGCTCCGCCCCGCGCCGTAATTCCACCTCCGCGGTTTCCAACAAATTTGCTACCATTTTGTTGGTCACCTTGAAAGGCGTTAGGATTTCGTTTCTTGCCTAATTCCTGTAATTTATTAAATGTATCGGCTAGTGCGGGGTCATTGAACCGGTTTTCAGTTTGATTTGCAATTGCCGTCGGTCCATTCTGTATTGCGCCGGGTAGCAACGGCATCTGCGGTGACAAAGCCATTGGAGGCATTTTATTCGGAAACTTAATGGGTTGTGTGGGACCTGAAATGTCTGAAGTACCGTCAAGAGATCGTTCTTGACTGACGTTGAGCGGGGATTTACGATCACCACGTTTGTCGCGCCCTCGTCGCGGTGGCGATCTATCTCGCGAACGACTTCTATCTTTTCGATCGCGTTTGCGATCTCTACGATCTCTGCTGCGACTACGATCCCGGCGCCTCCTTTCTCGTGACCGTGATCTATCCCGGCGATCTCTTTTGCGTTCTTTTCTTTCCCTGTCCCGCGACCTCGACCGTGTTCGTGACCGGCGCCTGTCCTTGTCCTGTCTTCGCATTCTTTCCGGCTTATCTTCATCCCTGTCGTCTTCAGTATTTGATGTATTTTGAGGAGGACTGGCCATTGGCGGTGGTATTTCGATTACAGCGGGTTGCGGTATTTCTTGTGGGTTTCCAATGCCGGGTATACTGAAATTAGAGAGTGGGTTCGAGCCTAGAGCGGGAGAAAAGGGAGTAATTGATGGAGCAGGATTGGAATTTATAATAGATGGCACAGGCGGGACCGAGGGGGCAGCGGATGCAGTAAGTGTTAAGATGGGCACGCTTTGGCGTGCTGCCTCGATGACTTTATGCATCTCCGATCGGGAGCTCAGTAGCAACTTCACTTGAATTTCCTTGATTTTCCCGCCATTTAACATCATTCCTTGACGCGCATCTTCATCAGTACTGTAACAAGAGAGATAAAGAAGGTTAATTTGTGAACGATGGCATTGCGGTATGTGTATTTTAATGCTTTTGGTATATGCGGTATATTATGACCACTACATATTTGTTTTAAGAATTCGTCTACGGTCTTCTATTCGTATTGAATAAGTCATAATATGGTACAGATCGGATCAAAAAATCTCTAAGGTCTGTCAAGTCTTTCAATCCGTACTTGGCCAGCATAGTGAACTATGACTTTAACTCTCTCAGTTTGAGAGGAGCCCTATGCTAGCAGTGGAATGATAAAATTGATGGAACATAACTTATTTAATTAAGATTATATTCATTATTTTTGCCTAAATTACAGATAAGATTGTGTATAACAGACTGCGTTATAAATTTGAAAAACAAATAATAAAAAAGTAAAGAGTTGAAAAGCATCTTTCTAATATTCTTAGATTTCCCTAATAATATTTTCTATACATGACCTACGACCTTAAATTGTCCTGCGTGACGGTCATTGGGTTGGTCATAGATCATACGTACAACCCTTATTGTTTGCGAAAAAAAGCACGTGGTATAAAATGTAATATTTGTATGTTGATAATTCAAGGATATCGAAATATACTTTGAGTTTCGTCGCAGGCAACGTCATTGTAAATACTTCGCCAGTAAATATATAATTATGATATTTGACAACTTGATAAAATAAAACATTAGTTCAGCGTAATCCGGACTTTAACAGACCTAGACGTCTCACGGGATCAGACACTCAGCGGGACGAATGCTCTTGCAACTTACAGCTTTTAATGGCGGTTTTAACTAGGGATTTCTATTTTGTCTTAAAGTCTATTAACGATTCGATATGAACGCAATTTCAGAAGAACCAGCCCTAACGCAGGAAACATTAAAAAGTTTGGTTAAAAAAATAACTTAAACACACCAGATAACCGCTTTTTGCAGCTTTTCTTCAGCTAGCATCTTTGTCTTTAAATTTGAGGTTAAATTCAGAAAGATTAGAAGGAAAATTAGGCACACGCCTCCAAGTCAAATTTTTATATCAAGTTTAGACATCAACAACTTGGGGAAAGCTCCCTATATTTACAGTCTACATGTACTGACTTTTAAACAACTAGCGTCATCTGTATTGTCGTCTCGGGTACTTTTTTACCTACGTACTTAATTAGTTGAAGTATCGTAAGCTAAGTATTCATTGCATGTTTCCAAATAATTGCACGTATCATTTTATTTTTAATAAGTAATAAGTACCAACAGAACTCTGACTGTTGATTTGATTTTTCTTTTTTCTGATTCTGGAAACTTCTATGAAAAATAGAAGTAATATTATAATATGTTATTAGAACATGTTACTTTTTCATCGGCATTTTTTAAAATGAAAATGCATTCACATCCAGAGATCAGATGAACATTTTTTAAATTTCGTCCACTTTCAGGTTGGAAAAATTTTCACGATACCTATCCCTTTGTACACATATTGTATACAATTAAACGATTACGACTTAATGAACAAAAACTTTTTACGGTACAATCGCGCGGTAAATTATTACTACCGAATGCCTTTACAGAAGTGCACAGTGCAATCATACTTACATGAAGTCGAAATGGCGAAATGAAGAAATGGCGTAAGCACCACGCGTCGTCTGTAATTACACCTCTCGTTGTATATACTGGTCTGTACGTGACTGTACACAAATAATCAACTACACCTTCTATAACGAACTAAAGCCGATGTTAACTACGGAGAGAGCACCTTATATTTTTTACGAAATGAATCAGAGTTGTAAATATTGCCAGAGATAGTCAATCAATACATCTTTACGCCGGAAGGTTCTATAACATACATATATATATGTACATAGTATGCGCAAAAAGGTTTTCGAGCCAAGGTGGTTTTGTGAAGATTGCGCAGGTACCGTCACGTCCATAAGCTAATATTAATAGGAATATTTTTCACTCACAAATTGGAATTTAATAATGACAATTTACTCCACAACTGTACTGAAAGTGACGCACGTGGCGCGAGCGAGACAGAAAGTGCATTTGGAGTGTGTAAGAACGTGACAACAATACTTTTCCCTCTCCTCGCTTCGGTAGACGTGTACCTTTCATACCTAAAAGTTGTATTCTACGCAAGGATGGGGACATCCATCAGATTTCTAAGTTGTACTTAGGCGATTTACAAGCGAAGTTATTTTAAAAATTCTATCTTAACGCGTATTAGTTAAAAATATGGACGTGAAGTTCAGTTTGATAAGACTATAATCTAAGCAAATCTTTTTAGATACCCTTTTCAGTCAGACAATCTGATGTTGGCCAGCATAGCATACTACGGCCTTAACCCTTCACGAAGTTAAATGATAAAAGGTTAGATTAAGGATAAAATTGCATGTTTCAAACGATTTGTAAATAAGGTTACGTTGAGCGTGCTCGGCAATTAGAGAAACTTTACTAGGGACAAATTGCCACGGGTATTTTTTGCATCCCAAGTTGCTTCAACGGTTGACCTTTGATTGTATACACAGATAAAAATTAGTTACGCATATACTGTAAGCAGTATGCTGATCTCGTATGCTGATTTTCACTAATCAGCATACGAGAAGCGTCATGAATTTAGCCTTTACCAAACATGTATTTAAAGTTTGGCACTGTTGCAATAATTGCTACGTGTAGATCCTTTCGTGGGAAAAGCTTCATGTGACTTTATCAAATTAAGCCTACTCTATAGAGATATATGCACTTCCGCTCACACAAATTTTCTCAGAGCATTGCGCGGTTTGATTCTAAACGTAGTTTTTATCATATAAACAAATGTTTTATGAACTTCTAATTTTTTATTTCTAAGTGAAGTGGACAGACAGACATCCTATATGTCATTACCCAGATCGAGGGAATTTTTATCGACTCTTTTATTAAGACAATTGAACAAAAGGTGCCTGTCACGATGTATTCGGTTACGGCTATAGTCTACCACGCTGGTTAAATAGGAGTTGGCAGGGTTTACTAGCGTTATGGAATATTCTGGAAGACTAAGATGTGCAGGTTTCTTTACAATATTTTTCTTCAGTGTCCTAACAAATGATATTTAATTATTACAAGTCACATAATTACTATATTTTACATAAATACGTCCTATCGAAGAATAGGCTCAGTTGCAAATTACCTGACTGAATTTATAATTATTGAAGTACATAATATTACGAAGGAATGTCATTTTTCTCTGTTCTGTAATAGTCAATGAAAAATGTGTGTACGTAAGATATAGAGTAGCCGTGTCTACAAACATGCCTCATTACCTACATTATATACATCACAATGGCTGTTTCCTACAAGTACCTACATATACCTACATACATATCTTCACACTAAGTTTCTTTACTGAGTAGAGAGCACATATATTATTTTACCTTTCCCAATGTGGGTGTTGTACCATAAATCTTCCTTTTACTGACACCAATATTATTCGTATCAATGGATTTTCGAAACTAGCGGAATAGTCACACGTTTCAAGTGATTAAACATTTTCTTGATCATTTTTTCTAATTACGTGAAATTATTCTTTTTATTGCTCGTGTTTAAATTGACTTACCAATGTCTGTTAATTATTAAAAAAATATTTCAATGGTCTATTTAGAAAATAGTACCTAATAATTTAATCCCTGTTATATTCGATATGTGGACGATCGACCACTTAAATTGTATATTTGCCTTAATAAGAAAAAGGCCTGGAAAGGCTAATTTTATTTAGTGCGAGTGTTACAGAATTTTGGTAAGTTTTAGCTAATGGTAGTTTTTAATCGAAGTGGTACATAAAATTAATCGATTAACATAATATGTATTATAATATACGGCACATAATATAATAATAATTTCTTTTACATGTTGCTCACGTGTGGCTTAGCTAGGGCTACTGTTATTATTTTTGATGGGTCCTTTATCACTTCCTACGTCGTAATGATATGAAATTTGCTTTTATATATAAGTACAAATTAATTAAGAAAAATATATGTGAATGCAACGTTAAATTTTCTGAATCGATTTATGAATTTTTGATTAGATACCTAATTAAATATTTTTATATTGACTAACACATAGCTACTTGCATATATGTACATTCATATAAATGCATATTAGTAAGGTCATTCTCTAAAAAGTAATGTTATTTGCTATAGCTGCACACAGGTCTCTTCTCTTAGAAGGAACATTAAAATTACGACCCGTTAAGAGATTTGCACTAAAAATAAGATTTGGAAACTTTAATAATCGTGAGCAATGTGCCATCCAACGCTGGACATAGGCCTCGCCAACAGCATGTCACTCACATTTCATAGTATACACTATACAGTAGACACCCCAGCTCTATACAATATTAGAGCAACAAGTTTTAGATGTGTTCCTCACATGCTGAGTTTGGTGTTCAAACCATATATGGTTTGACCTTATATATGTCTCTCTAACTATACCTATTTACTATGGTGTTCTAAATACAAACATCGCTATAACAGTAGACAGAGGAGTGTAGTACACTTCCACGTTTCACCAGTTACGTTTACGTCTACCTACCTCTTCGGGGATTATAGGCTTGATAAGGCGAGATAACCAACGTCCATAATGATCACTTGACCAGCGCGGTAGACCATGACTTTAAACTTTTTTAGATATTGATGTGATAAACGAAAAATACACTATAAGGATAGTCTAATGCGTATTATTATAAATACAGTTAATTTAATTCCACGTCGTCTGACGACCTGAATCGGTAGGAGTGGTGCCAAGTTGACGGATGGAGTAATTTACACTGTGACAGAGAAACTTTTACATAACGTGGCTTGTTGTTCTTCTTTGACAGATTTGGAAAGGAGAAAACTCTCCCAAGAACTAAATAGCGGTACAAGAGTTTATGTACATAAATCCTTTTCACACTAGTGTTGCTGCGTGCGTTTTCTACGGATGCGTAGCGTGGACTTCGTGGGCACGTAGCGTTGTGGCTTGTATGGTGCGTTAGAGAAACCCTAGTATGAAAGACTCACTGAAGAAGACTTGATACATTGCAGTGCTCATGCTACGCTTCCCATGTCAACTTTTATGAGATAAGGCTGACACAGCCCTAGCGCTGGTATTTATCGTATGTGGTTAGTAAAGCGTAGTAAGTTTCTAGTAGGAATGACGTTCGCTTGCGACTTTTAGCGATATGGTTGGATGTCTCTTTTTTACAAATACTCACTTATCGATGAACTTAGCGTTATATTCACTCCCTACATTGTAATTAATTATCCTCGGCTCTAGTCCATTGCTGGACATAGGTCTCCCCTAAGGGGTTATTGCCCATTATTACCACGCCGGTCATGCAGGTTGGGGATCGAAGGGCACAGCTTCTAGAAATGCCTATGCAGCAGTGTCGCAGCCCGTTGTCGACGAGAGAATACGGCTGTGCTATATTATTAACTACTGGTCATCAAACTCTCAGAACCTTAACGTTAGAAGAGTCAAGGTCAACTGGATTGCGTGCCACTTATGTCGCAAACTGAACACGAAAGTGAAATACATCGGCAGAGCTTTAAGAGAGTAGAATTAAGTATTTACCAGAAAGTCAAAATGACCATCGCACAATATTGACAAAAATTTACAGATTAAAATGAATTTTTTTTCTATTCAGAAAAATATTTAAGATTCATTACGTACCTAACAAGAGTTCAACATCTTAATTGCTAATCTATTAAATCATCATTAACGTCTAGATGTCCACCGCTGGACGTGGCGTATGTGTGTTACTGCTAGGCGAACAATGTGTGTTACTAGTGGTGACGTACGGCGCCGAGACGTGCTGCTTTACTGTGGGTTTCATACACAAACTCAGTCGCCCAACGAGCTATGGAAAGAGCTATGCCCGGAATTTTGTCTACGCGACGAATCTATTACATGTATTTATATATCGATTTTTTAATATTACGCACTCGATGGGTCTATGGACCTTCGGTAAGCCGATAGAGTGAACTATAAATAGTAGAACTATCAATTATCAATTATGTTACTCCAGCTGAATCTCCTTCACTACACATACAACAGATCCAAAGGTAACTTAGCTGTAAAGAGCCAGTAATTTCTATAATTATTATAATTAATATTACTTTTGTAGTGTTCGACTCGGGACCTCCCGATCGGCAGTCACATTTGCAACCAATACGACCAACGAGGCAGTCAAGTGGTGGTGGTAGTGGTTCGGAGTCTGGATATGTGCCCGATGTGCCCAATAGGACCTATTCCATGGGATTTAAACGTAACTTGTGAATCGTGGGGGTATACTACACTCCACTGCGTACCCAAGTTTATAATATGATAGTACCCGACCCGAGATTTGAACCTAGGACCTCCCGAACTCGCAATCGCGTTTGCAACCACTCGACCAACGAAGCAGTCAACTTTGCATAGCACCTTTGATTTAACGAATAAGAAATCTAAGAAAATCATCCGAGAGTAGCTACGATATATTATGATTAAATAATTACCTATTAGTCATGTCTATTTTCACATAATAATTTTCCGATATTATATAAATTACACATATGTAACTTGAAATATTTTTAAAATTACAAATAGGCTCGTGTTTGGCTGCAATCCCACCTGATGGAAAGCGAGATGCAACCTAAGGTGTAACATGCTCGCTTAGAAAGTGCCTATTCACAGGTCTTTTGAATAATTCCAGATTATATGAGTCGGGAAAGATGGACGCCGGCAGAGAGTTCCACTCTTTCGCAGTTTGTAGTAAAAACGAATTAGGAAATCGCGTTGTCCTGCTATTATTCAGAATTATATGTAAAATCCACGGAAATCAGCGTCAATGATGGAAGAATATGATAAGCGTAGAACGTCGGGTGCAGATGACGTCTTCTTTTTTATATAAAGATGGAAATATCTGGCAACCGGTGCTGTCTGCCTACCCCGTAAGAACCTGCCGTGACGATGCATACCCTTACCGTTAGAGACACAGGAGTGCACCTTACACATTCATCACTCTTACTACGAAGCAATTTCAGTAAATTATGTAATAATCGTAAGTTGTGTTTAGACAGAGGAAAGGTCAAAGAGCATACGGGTTAATTAAAGGGTATATAGTCAAAACAGCACGAAGATAGTTGTGGCTACTATATGTTATGGGAACCTGTTTTTTGTTGTTTTGAACGGACTTGTTTTTAATATGCGTTTATATTTTTGGCCATTAAAAACTGTTGTAGAAGGATAAAATGTTGTTTTTTTCTATTGTTTTGATTTAGATGGAACGTTCTAGAATGGTTAGTATGTATCATTTAATGTTATAGACGGCTACAAGTTTTATCACTAAGTTATAGTTATGAATTTATTTTAACAACGCTTACATCGTATGTAAGTGTTAAGACAACATCGCTGGGGTTGGGGTGTCGCGAAGTTTATGACACTTTTACGGCTGTGTCCAAAGTCGCTTGGTATGTAGTGAAATTCAATATTCGCAGATGTAAGGCCCGATTGTTGCCAGATAGCTAGATTT
>DWDT01001733.1:0-15179 GCA_018245595.1 Microceris scylla | reverse complement strand
ATTGGAGAGACGGATGATAATGAAGATAAACTAAAATTGTTTGATTGTCTATAACATATGAAGGTTAAAGGGTTATGTATTTCATAAATGCGAATAGTAGCCCGGTTCCGAGGTAAAAAATAAGTTATGTCAATTTTCACCCTGCAAAACAAAGCTTAGTTACTCATTCCACTGTTGGATACCGTTCTCCTACATAACCACATTTATCCGAAGTCACAAAATCCTGGTTATTACCAGGATTACCAGGAGTAGTTATTACTACAAATTAAATTAAATTAGTAAAATTGGGCAACCAAAATTATTCATTTTAGAAACCGTTAATAAGAACACACTAAAATAATTACACTGTAAAAACACAAAACGACGATAACGATTGTGAAAAATCTAAACAATAATGTACATTGTATGTGCTTTTTTTGTACGTACGATTATATTATTACAACACTATCTCATGCTTAAATACAATATGTCGACATTATTTTTTCTAGCGGTCTAGATTCAGTATCATCGATGTCTGTAGCGAGAGCCCTGCAGGCAGTGGCAAGAGGTGGCAAAACGGTAGCATGCGTCATCCATCAACCTTCCTCTCAACTCTTCACATCAGCCGATGATGTGGTTCTGCTAGCTAACGGAAAGACTCTCTACGCGGGAGCCATAGTTGATATCCCCGATATTTTAAAGTTATCAGGATTGGCGTGTCCCCAATACTACAATATGGCAGATTACAGTGAGTTTCGATTTTTTTTGCAGAGTAGTTTCACAATAAAACCTTGTCTACTGTTTATTTTTGTTTTAATTACTATTCTTGAAGTTCAAAATATAAAAAATAACGGTGTTTTATAACTTACAGGTGTGGCCTAAACACTACTGTAATTATTTCAGCCTGAAGCAATTGAATTAATGACAAATTATTGACAACTCGTTACAGTTCTAGAAATAACGACCGGTGAACACAATGGAAACTTGGCGCTTATGGAACACGAGGCTCGAACTTATGCGTATGAAATGAAGAAAATCGCTGACAGAGATCTTCATCGCAAACCTGAAAAAGGTCATCTACTGATATTATCTCACTCTATGCCTATGCTACAAATCCATGACACTAATGTGTTTAATTTGCATCTAACTATCCGACGTAACCGTCCTCGGCATTTTTTGGATATTTGCAGCCTATTAGTTACAGCAACTTTATTAAAGTCGTGCAGTAGAAGTACCTACCGTAAATATGTTGTTGATTTATCGCTATAGCGAAATTGACACTTTTAAAATGCACACAATTAAAACTTTTTGAAATTAAATGTCTTTCCTCGCGCAAAATTACACCCGTAACTTTAACTGAAATCGCTTGAGCCGTTAGTTTCCAGAAATGCAATTACATTATTCATTTTTCTATGCAACAGTTAAATATAACAGTAATAATTCATTTAGTCTTAATAAAATCGTTTCGCTCTAGATAGTTCGATGGAAGCGGAAGCATTACTCGTCATGAATGACACGGATGGAAACACATTTAATGCCAACTGTTGGCAACAGATGGCAGCGTTGCTCAAGCGAGGGTATCTTGGAGCTCTCAGAGATGTTCATGTGACTCAGGTAACATAAAAAAATTTAATGAATAAAAGACATCAAAATTCTCATAATCTATTTGCGTTTAAACCTATGAATTGTTCATAAATTTCAGACAGAGCTTACAAAAATTTATTAGCCGCCTTATAATTTAACGGTAAATGTTATTATCACTAATTATTGTGTTTGCCAGAGATATATTTTGTGTTACGTATCAACAATTAGTTACGAATTGATCTAAAACACCACGCATTATTGTATACCTATGTATTGTTATTGTTTATTGTTCTAATCTTATCGGACGAACTCACATTGTGCTTCACGCTATCGTCTTAACTCTTCTTGCATCAAAGTAGGTACATTTTGCCCATTCCTTTGACTATTCTGTCCTTGAATTAAGGTTATGAACCAATTTTGATTTTTTTGTGTCATACATCTAACCTGATGATGAAGTGATGACTGTGGCTCATACAAAAGGAACTTAAACCTCAGAATTGAAGGTTCTGAGTAATATTAGTAAGTTATACGTTGCTACTCCAGGAGACTGAGCTCTCCAACTCCTCGTATCTTAGCATATACGTTTCTCTTTCAGATACGAGTGGTAACACACTTATTCGTGGCACTATTACTCGGTGCTCTTTACAGGGGTGCGGGTGAAGACGCCGGTCGCCTTATATCGAACACTGGCTGCCTCTTTTTTTTCCTGCTGTTTTTGTACTTCTCTAACGCTATGCCGACTATTCAAACATGTAAGCTATATAACATATACTGCCAATAACTCGACGTTATAAAATTTTGCGACTACATTTTAAATATTGTTTGGGCTGTGTGAGAACTTGATCCCCTCCAACCTTACTTATAATATGATTTATATCATGCGTGTAACCGTATTATTGGGTTTGCCAATTGAAATTGACAATAATTTTAAATACTATGGCGAGTGTCATTGATAATTCACTTGAAGTCAAAAAGCAGCCTTCGGTGATAAAGTACAGATAAACCTAGTAGATTAAATTTCTTCCAAACCACTCCTAGGATATAAGGACTTCAGCACGCAATTATCTGCGTTTTTACGTTTTTACCATCAAATGTTACTTACCACAAGATGACGATGTATGATCCTACATTACGATCTCTACGGGGTATAAAGTCTCCAACTGTACTTACCAAGTGTGGCCTTTACTTAGACATTCTCATTCTGACATGACCCATCTTTCTTAATCCTATTACCTATATCAATGAAATTACCTAAATTTTTCAGATTCGTGATAATAGAATTTATTACATTAAAAAGTATCGAAAGATCTGAACTACCATATAATATCATTTTCAGTTAGATCCATAATTTAAAAATAGAAGGGGCCCAAAGTTCCACAAAGTTCTATAGTGACTGGCGTAACTTACGTTCAATAACATATGACATTCGTTTTACTGACTTTCAGTTCCCGTTGAATCAACCGTAGTCCTCCAAGAACATTTAAACAAATGGTATTACTTGTCGACATACTGCGCTTCAAAAATAATTGTAGATTTACCAGTACAAGTGAGTGACAACTTTCCAATTAGTGAATAGGTATAATATCACACTACATTTATCTATTTTAAACCAATTTAGTTTAAACGTCACGCTCATACGGTAATATTAAAGGCATGTTGGCGACATGAATATCTTTAGCACTTCCAAAGATGATAGATGATGAAGTTGGTGACATTTCAAAATGTATTTATTCAGATTTTTGTTATATTAGCCAGACGCTTGAAAAACTACATATATGTATACCTACATATAAATATATAATAAAAAACATATTTTTTACATCCAGTCACAGAAATCCTAACAGTGCTCGTTATGCAAATATTTGTTGTGACTGGTAATTGAACAAACGTTTCTTGGGGCATAATTCACTAATCACTGCACCACTGACTAAACTTACACAACCAAAATTACGTGGCTATCTCATCAAAAAACAATATGACATAGGTATAACAAGTTAATATAGGAATATGAATGACAATATCGTTAGGTTGAAGTAGGTTTATAATATAAAATAATGGAGACTGCACTGATGGACTAATGGATACATTCATTTAATAGGATATGGTATACATTTCAGATATTATGCGCGACAGTGTTCATCTTACCCGCGTGGTATCTTACATCGCAACCTGTGGAGGCCTACCGTATAGGTATGGCCTGGTCTATAAGTGTACTGGTTACAATACTGGCTCAGACCTTTGGCTTAGTCATCGGCGCTGCGTGCGGTGTTAAGGTAAATTTCAACGCAGATATCACCACAATTTGTCAATAATTCACGTATTTATTGATAAAACATAAAAAAAATATTATTTACGACCCCTTTTATCATCCCACCGCTGGAATATGGGTCTCCTATCATAATTTCATCATTCAGTCTTTATTTTAGTCAATATTTATTATAAAGTATTAATTTTTTTTCCAGCTCGGTCTATTCGTGATCCCAGCAGCGAATATCCCAATGCTAATGTTCTCCGAATTCTTCATTCCGTATCAAGAGATGCCGTCGTACTTACGGCCGTTTGCCAGCATATCGTATTTCCGGTACGCGTTTGACGCTTTTCTCCAAACGGCCTACGGGTTTAATCGGCCGAAATTGCCGTGCCATAAAATTTATTGCCTGTTCAGGAAACCAAGTGATTATTTGGAGCACTTAGGTCTCACATTGGACATTTCCCATGACATTATAGTGTTGACAATATGGATAATCATATTTAAGATATCTCTACTATGTGTGTTGCGATATAAGGTATACAAAGCGTGTAGGTAGGTAGATGTTAGCTCAAAAACAAATGTGAAAAAAATATTAGTAAGCTTATATTTACCTGTGAGACAAAATTCTTCAAAATGCAAAATAATTTCTCTTATTGTATCTCTCTAAAATCTTATTATACTTAAGAATTTATTTTTTTTTTCCTTCGAGAACATATATTTAAAATAAATTGTAATAAATACTCAATATAACATGCTTCTTAAATTTGGTTGAAAATGTTAAAGAATGCAAAAACACTTTTTTAATTACTTGTAAATATAATATATAATGTACATGTGGCTATACATGTTTTTTAATATTATTACGAAATTCGTTTAATGGTGCTAAAATATTAGGTACGTTGTTTTAATGTTATTTAATGATACATAATGGTACTTAGCATATTAAAGCACCATTGACCTTTTAAATTAACTGTATTAAAAATGTGATTCAACAGATATACCGTTCGATGCATTATTTTCTAAATCCTGAACCGTAACGTAAATGCCATAGCAGTGATAACCTAATGGTTAAGAATTCAGCCCCTCATTCCGGAGGTGACGGGTTCAAATCCATGGTGCGCAAATCAATGGTGCTCTTTATAAAAGTGCGTTTTAAATTTAAATATCACTTGCTAACGGTGAAGGAAACCATCGTGAGGAAACCTACACATCTTACAAAATCATTAAAAAAAATCTAAGGTGTGTGAAGTCTGCCAACCGGCACTTGGCCAGTGTGGCAGACTATGGCCTTAACCCTCTCAATGAGAGAAAAGGCCCATATTCCAACAGTGGAATTAAAATGGGTCGATTATTATTATTATTAATATTATAACCAAAATGCCGTGTTGTAATACGTCATGGACAAACTTCTAAATTTCCGGCTACAAGTATGCACACTTCTGTACTAAATTTTGCAAACTTTAACCAAAGTTCATAAACATCTGCCAACAATTTCTGCCTTAAATAACCGCCTTCTGTGACCACCTGCTTCGATCGCACTATTTGTTATATTTTTCGTATTATTTAAGAAGTTGCAAATAAAAAATCACCGTTCAGATTTCGCATGTATTGTTTTAATAGTTTCAGCATTAAAGCAACATATAAGATACAATTGAGAAAGTGATTTGTAACTACATATATTTTGATTTTATTTCACAATTTACAAAATTACATACATAGATAATATCAATAATCCTTCAGATGCTATGATTTTATCTGAAAAAAAGAATAGCTCGAATTCTAGGTACATGAAAAATTAGCAACATCACTATTTGTAACACACAATGCAGTATGTAAATTAAATTTGTACTATTATAACTAAAATATTATAGGTATTTTACAATAAATAATTAAATTGAGGATAAGCATTTTTAAACTTACTGTCTCACTACTTCCGTGCACTATGTGCCAACTGAAAATTAATATTGTATTGTTCTAGAGTCTAGAACAATACATTATTAATTCCGTTCTAGACCGTCTTCAAATTTTTAAAACTCAATAGATTCATTTAGTATTGACATTATAATATTAAGTAAATTTGCTAAGCAAACATCGTACGTACGAAAAATAATATAGGACAGTATACAAGCCCTACACCTAACAGACTATAGCCAATATATGCATGTTTATATAAATCACAATAATATTATATATCGCAATTAATTTTGTCTTTTAAATATAAGAATATAATGATCAACACTACTCTAACGAACATAGCTGAAGTTGTCTTTTGCCATATCTAATCATCTACTCTGATTTATATTGTTCTTCAAGGAAAAACTAAATCATTCTGTTGTCAATCTACTTAAAAATTTAATGTGACAAAGAAAAATTTTAGTGATAGGGCCGATTAGGTTATTTAGGCCCTGAATTAAGTTTTCTCTCAAATACAGCATCGATCCGAAAAAACATAATACTCTCATGTTTCGTGACTGTTATTTCGAGTTCTAAAATGACAAGTTTTGAAGATAGACTTATTAACACGATATAAACGTCAATTTGTGCTTATTCTGGATATTTCCCTCGCTGCCCCGACGTTTAACATATTCATACAATGTCCGAAATAATGTAAAATATCTACATGATTTAATAATTATCATGATGACGCGTACAAATCTAACTTCGGTTACAAATTCTATATAGACAAAAATCAGTTAAGTAATATTTAAGGTAACAATGACCCGCCTTGCTTTTAACAAATAAAATAGTACTTTTACAAAATACTTGAGACTCCATAATTAAGTAGATAGTACAAAGAACGATTGAGTATTATAACTATCATCTTGTTGTTACGTTTATTCAGTAAATCATAAGATTCCCAACAGATAAAAATTGCACCATTCAGATTATAAGAATTATTCAATTATATTTGAACAAATGTTGGTCGAGGACTATTTACCAATGGCAGTTTAAGCTCCACATGGACTGTAAAAGGCAACATTACTTTATCTACCAGTTTACTAAGATAATAAATATATTAATGATACGCATTTGGCAAAATCGATGTTTGAACAATCCAAAATGATTATAGAGCAAATTAAAATAACACTGTGGTACTAAAACATCAATAGAATAAAAGTTTAAAATGGCTTAGTTAAATGAGTAATCAAACTTACAATAATTTTCAACTGATTGACCCAATAAATAATAAATAAATAGTGTTATGCATTTTACTATTGTAATAAATTATAGCATTAAGTTATGACTTGGAATGTCCTCACTGGTAAATCTTTGGTGTGAATATTTACTACTGAAATCATTGATTGATCACCCATATACATTATATTTTATCTATACAAATATCATACAATTCATCAAGTATACTAGAATTGATCAGCAAATAGTTTTTACATCAATATACAAATACTTTCTGTATAATAAATACTACTGTTCAGTAGTAGACTAGATTCACAATCTTGACTAAGATGATGCTTCATATAACTTCATCAAGTATCTGGAAAAAAACATTCAGTACAAAATTATGACTTGAAATGATACTACAATAAAATGCATATCCTCAAAAATGTTTATAATTTAGAGAATTAATTACCTGCAATATTCTGTAGGCAAAGTTAATGTTTTATACCACAATATTGTACTTAAAGCAATACTCCAAGTCCTAAGAGGTCCAAACAATAAGGCCTTCGTCCCATACTCAAGCCAAAAGAAGTAGGCCAACAGGAGTTGTATTGAAAGCAAAAATATGAAAGGGAGGTTTTTTAAAACCAATCGCAGCCCTCTTGTATTTTGACTACATAAACGATTTTCTATGCTGTGAGCCAATACAAAAATGAGTGGTATCTGCACAAACATTAATTGCACACCACCATATATATATGTGAAAGGCTCAGGAATAAATGCTCCTCTGATTAGTATTCCCCATGCAAAAATAACTCCAATATATCCATCAATGAGTTCTCCGATCGCCCAAGGCCCAAGAGGTATATAAATGGCATATAAAACTATTGGATAGAAAATTCTATCGATTTTACTCAACAACCAAACTCTCCTCAGAATTCGTCGTGGTGTGCCCCTGCGATATTTTGGTGGTCTCTTCTTAAATCTCAATAAAACAAGTGGCAGTACATTTAATAGAAGAAGTAGTGAGAATACTGTCTGGAACTGAAAATAATAATAACAGTTTATAAACCAATATTAACACTAAAAAGAAACTAATGAAAATATTAATTTTTATCATTATTTATATTATTTTAATTTAATGTAAGTATTAATTTTAATATTAACATTAAAAATATGATATTAAATTGGCTTAAAATCTGCACTAACTATTGGCCTCTAAGAATTTAATAATCAGAATGACAGTAATAAAAGCAATTAATCTACAGTAATTTTGCCTAATTTACTAATAATGAGGTACTCCTAAAGATAAAAAGGTGTTAAAAGGTGATGTTATATTTTTTATGAAGATTTCTCAATTAACTATAGAACTAATTAATACTCATAACCAAAAAATTTTGGTTTTTCGTTCATCATGACAGGGTTTGAGAGAGTTAGTTAAACAGCTATTCGCCTTTGAGTTTTTTGATAAAATTTTAAACAGGTGCTATTAGACCAAATATTTGTAACAATTTCTAGTTATATCCTTTATCCATGAAGGTATAAAATATATGCTTACCACCATCCCTGCATCTAACATGAGAAGAATTCTTGGAGTAATCTCAAACTTTATGGATGAACCATCCAAAGAAAATGGATGTTCAACAGAGGTCTGCTTTCCAACGTCATCAATTGCAATAATATACAGATTATGTACACCATTTTTGAACCATCGCGGCACCCATTGACAAACATACAATGGACTCTCTCCTACAACACTACACTCCATCCAGCTTTCTTTATCAAAAGATATTTCTACACTTTTGATATTGACGTCACTGAAGGCAAGTATTCTGATATGAGTTGAGTCTGATATCAATTCAAGGGGTTCATGCCCAGGCATCATATGTTGAGCATGCTTTGGATTGGTCACAAGGACAATGGGCCATGAATTATGTTTTTGATCGGTAAATGAAAAAAGTCCATGATCAATTGCACCCACACGGAACATCCTGTTGTCTTTCCAGTCACTTAATTCTAGCTCTAAGAAGCCATATTTATGTTTGGTGTACATTCTTGGCACCAGCCCACCCATGGAATGTAGATGGCCACAAACATAAGCTTGCGATGCAGTACTGCTGCCCATGAGCTTGCGTAAATCCAGCTTCTGTGATTCTCTTTCCAAACATAAGATACAGGATGTAGGATAGTGACCAAACCACACAATATGATCAGCTTTGCTCTCAGCCTCATTTTTGAGTTTTTGTATATGCTGCTGTTCTTGTACATCTAATATGCCAATGAAGTTAAATGGCCTTCTTAATCCTGGATCTGGACAAGCATCAATTCCCAAAAAAGCAACATTTATACCATTCTTATTCATAAAATGCACATAAGATCGTGGATTATGTGATCCTTGAACAGAGTAATTCCTAAAATAATTCTCTTCAGCATTTAGAGTTCGAATATTGAAGTTGTCTGAAAATATATACCAATAAAACATATTATGCATTCACTTCAGAACACGCCTACTCCAATGGTTCTCAGTTCTAAGACAGATATGCAGATGACAATCTGCAAAAGACTGCAGGCAGATGGTGGATACAACAAGCCGAGGACAGGGTGTGATGGCACTCATTGGGGTGGGCCTATGTTCAGCAGTGGACTAAGATAGGCTGATGATGATGACAATGAATTTATTAATATGATATTTTTATGATTTTAGTGTCTTATTATTATGAAATTTTTACGATTGTAATTTTAAAATTTTTGACATTTGATATCATTTAATTAACTCATTTTACAAAATTGATATTTGTACCATTGACATTGACTATGATATCTAATTGGGACATCTGTTATGACAGATGTCTAAATTGAAAAAATATATATATAAAACACAAGTTGACTGACTTCTTTATCAAGAGGTTTGTAGTGTGACTGCTAATCAAGAGAATCTGGGTTCAATCACCGGTTCACGTATTATTAGGATTTCCTAACCTGAAATTCGTAATAGTATTTCGAAAACTGGATACATTCATGGTGATTCCCTATTCCATTGTGAGACATATACATATTGTAACTGGTAGTGTACTATAATATGATAATGTACTATCACTATCAATCTTCGGCCTACCTCTTCAGGAAAATTCAGGTGTGAAATTATGTTACATTGAAAATATATTTTTATATTGGTCTGTATGTTGTTGTCATAAGCCACCACTAGATGGCGCTGCATTGCATCAGCTTTTATACAATTTAGCAAATCACCATTTCATTTAAATTAGCAAGTCATCATTACATGTAAATTACTATATTTAGGTCTTTCTGCTTGGAGAATATCTTTGATTATATGGCATTAATACACAAGAAAAATCAGTCATAACAAATCAAATGAAGCACCCAAAATATTTTTCTATTAGATTTCTATATTTATGTTCTATATTGGATGATAATGTGCTACATGAGTAATTGGTTCACTTGTCAGACATTTCAATATACACAGAGACAAAAAGAGTGTCAATTTGAACAGTTTTGACTACCATGTATGTTATAAAATGCAAGAGCAAATAGAAAATGATAACACTTCTTTCATTATTGCACCATTTAAAACTTTACAAACTTATCAGCTTGCAATTTTAGCACTAATGTGAAAACCTTTGATTAAGTTTTAAATTATATTTTTTATTCTACACTGTTTTCACCCCTTTTTCATTTACTTTCATTGACCACATTCTGCCAATAATAATGAAAAATAATTTGGTTCATTTTTAATTTTTGGTTAATAATTTGGCCTTATTAATTAATAAAATAAGTGCATTCAATTTGATTGTTTATGGTTATTTAATCAGGTTTAATGAATTAAATAACAACACAATAGTTTCATTTAACAACTACTGATATTGATTTATATTTTCAAAATCTATCATTATGCTGATCTTATTCAGTTTAATAAATTGGTAAAATGAGGTTATAAATTAAACTACAAACCATACATTATGCAGTGAATGCTTTCACTGACATACTAAGGTATTTCTCAGTGAATGATTTTCTAGTTTTTATATGAATAAAACATACCATATACAGATTAGCTATATGGCTGTTACACATTCTAACACTGTCTAACCATAATAAGTATAAAATAAAAACTACAACATACCATGATTTCCTCTTATGTCTAACCAAATAGTACTTTCTGTAACTCCAGATTCCTTTATAATGTTGTGATAATACACCCATTCATACTTCACTTGGGAGCTGCCTAAGTTGTCCTTAGCTTTGGCATCCGTGAGATCTCCTGTTGCCAGAACAACAGATGGTTTAATACTTTTTACTGTACTGTCACAAAATTGTTGGAAGTGCGTTATTCTTCCCGGGTCACGAAATATACTAATATGTATATCAGATATCTGTAAAATTAATTCCACAACTTCGTTAGTTGGACAATCACTTCTAAGATTGCACTAGGAAAAGGTATAATAGTATCTACGCACACAATACAATGAAATTTTTGACACATACCTGTAGAAACCATATCAGGTTATTCGGCGAATCGGTCATCCGGCCATATTTGCCACTTAAGTAATTTGTGAAATTCTCCACCACAATTTGATTCTCTGTATAAAAATTGTGATCTGTCGCAATTAAGTTCATTATATTCGCAACAAATATAGATATAAGTAATAACACCGTCAATAATACTATAACACTCTTCGAAAAAATCATCATAATTTAACAGTGGTCAAATTTATTAGGAAACCAAGCAAAAATTAATATCTCTACAGTTTGCGGTCGTTATGATTCAATTTAAATTTTCTCATTTTAAATATAATACTTTGCTACTAAGATAACACCAATAATTTCCTATCTATCAAGTACGACTATTTTCCTTTGTTATGTCAACTGAATTACTGTCCAACTGACAGTCATGTGACAATGACAAAAAACTTCTGTGTTAACAGTGTTGAGTACCCATTTAAAAGGAAAAAAATAGTCCCCTGATACCTGGTAAAAGCGTCGTAACATGTTTCTTGATAAGTAATTTCATGTTTCTTAAATAAGGTCAAAGTTAACAACATTAATATCGTTTTTTACGCTGACTTTAAAACTGCTTCTTAGAAAGTTTGGGCACAGCCGGGCGAAAATATTATAATATCATCTAAAAATTAGCAATTTTTTCATCAGGACGGTATTATTCTAGACATCGACATATAAACATATATTATTATGAAAAATATAATCTTAAACATGATGTAATATTTAAACATATGTTGAAAACAGTACGTAATTGGATGAATCCATAAAAAGAACTAAAGTATCTTGTGTAAAATACATTAATTAGATAGAGTTGCAATTATGACTACACTTCAGTAACAAATGATGCTACTGTGTTCTTTTCCGATATATCGATTCGTTCCGTTCCAACATATTTATCATTACACTGCTTCAACAAGGGTTTAAGGTCAGACTGAGACAGGGAAAGGGTTAAGGCCATAGTCTACCATTCTGCCCAATTACAGGTTGGCAAATTTTACAAGCTTTAGGGATTTTTTTAAAACTCTTAAAGTGTGCAGGTTTACTCATTATGTTTTCCTTCACCGTTAGTAAGTGTGCGTGACGCGTGTGCGCGTTACGCGCTATTGGATGATGGGTCTAAAGTTACGCTCATAGACGCCAGCACCGCCCTCTCAATTAGGGCTAAGGGACCCATCGACCCTCTACGCATAGAAGGGATCAACGAGTTGAGAACAGCTGAAACAAAGTCACGAAGAGTTAGCCTTACACTTAACATGTTGAATGATCATACAAAAAATATCCAAGCGAGAACGATCAAGAATCTACACGTATCTCCTGAGGGGATATCGAAACAGCAAATAGAAACATGCGAACATCTACGAGATCTCAGCGACCTACTTACATATGAAAACGCGAAGCCTACAATATTAATCGGTCAAGACAACTGGCATCTTCTTCTAGCATCAACAGTACAAAAAGGAAGAAGAAACCAACCTGTGGCATCTCTCACACCGCTTGGTTGGGTACTCCATGAAAGCCATAACCGCACAATTGAACACACCGGAACCTTCGTATCACACTTAACAGAACCGTTGCATGAAGAAAAACTAGATGTTCTCATGAAGCATTTCTTCGCTATCGACTCGCTATGCATCAATCCTAAGACGTCACAGTCGGATCCAGAAGAGCAAGCCTTACATATCTTAAAAGAAAATACAGTACATACAGAAGAAGGAAGATACGAAACCTCTCTCTTATGGAAAACGAAAGACATCAGCTTACCTAACAACTATGAAAACTCGGTGACGCGCTTCTCTTATATAGAAAAGAAGCTCGATCGTGATTCCAGCTTGAAAGAGAAATATACACAACAGATGGAAGCTCATCAAGAAAGATTACGCCGAGCCTGCACCTTAAATGAAGACTCCGAATAGGACATGGTACCTACCACACTTCGCAGTAGTAAACCCAATGAAGCCAGACAAGCTCCGGATGGTACACGATGCCGCTGCGAAGACTAAAGGTGTCGCTCTCAATGACTTGCTACTGAAGCGTCCAGACTTACTCCAATCATTAGGTACCCGGCGTAGTCATGAAGTTTAGACAGCATATGGTTGCAGTAACAGCGGATATCAAAGAGATGTTTATGCTAGTAAAGTTGAAGACTGAAGATAGAGATGCACTTATATACCTATGTAGAGGGGACCGTCGAGATGTTCAACCGCCTGAGGAGTACAGGATGACATCGCTCATCTTCGAAGCTTCAAGTTCGCCATCAATAGCAATCTACGTTAAGAACTTGAACGCTAGTAGAAATACAGAGACAAATCCGGAAGCCGTCTCCGCCATAATACGGAAACATTACGTCGATGACTACTTGGACAGCTTCAGAAGCCTGAAAGACGCTATGCGCATCACTACAAGTGTACGCGATATCCACAGGGAAGCTTGCTTTGAGTTGAAGCAGTGGAAGTCCAACTCCCCAGCCCTACTACAAGCACTAGGGGAAGAAGAAACGACACAGAAAACAGAGCTCTACAAATCGGAAGAACAGGTAGAACGCGTGTTGGGAATAATGTGGCAACCGGATACAGACGAACTAACCTTCAATGTCAACCTCACACGCATGCCACACGACTTAATAGAAGGCAAGACACCAACGAAGAGAGAAGCCCTCAGAATAGTCATGTCGCTCTTCGATCGACTGGGTTTCGCTTCACCAGTCACGATAAGAGCCAAGCAGATTCTTAAAGAATTATGGCGCCGTGAAACATCATGGGATCTCATCAAGAGGATCTCGGAGAACTTCTTCAAAGTCTCCGAGAACCACTCAGGCGGCAGCGGATTACACCCTTCCTCCTCCCTCCCGTTACACAGTCCGTCCGACCTGGAATGCCGTCTGGCGGCCCAGAATCAGTCAGACGAATTACCCCTCTTGGACGGTGTTCATCCCTCTGATGACACTGGCCCATAACCCTCGTCAACACACAAGTGTTAATTAACATGCGGAAACTCACTAGGGAGCCCCGCTAGCACCCCCTCGACCACCCAAGAGGGGGGCGCATTTGATGAAAGCTTCGAAACCCTTCAGGTCAAAGCCAACCTCCTAGGTGGTGTTCAGTGCGTAAGGCATGGGCTTCTCCCGTGAGTCCCACATAACCACTGCGAACGGTCGCAGTGACCGCCCTCTCAAGGAACAGTACTAATAAAAAAATAGTAGTACAACAGTAAGGAGCAGTTTTCTTTCAACCCAGCAAATCGAATGTGTATCCTACACAATTACTAAAACACATTATAAGTATTATTGTTTTCTCTCCCGGATTTTGGCTTTTTACTCCAGAATGTTTATTGTTGTGAAATTTTAGACTATTATTATACAGAAATAGGACTAGGTAAAATGCTAATGGTAGATTTAATAAGGTTAAAGATTTGCATGTAGGTGATATGTGTCAATCCTGTATTATGAGCATTTGCACTTTGGAAATTATCTATAATATTTCAAAAACTTTTATTAATTACGCTGTTATACGCTATTATTTAAATTGTTATTAATTACACTAGAGTTGATCCATTTCTCGGTAATTTTTCAACTTAAATAGCAGTAAATGAACATTAATGAACCAGGTACCAACGTAAAAGAACAAGCAGATTACATAATAAAAACCAAGAATAGTATCTAGAATAAACTTGTTGAATCAAGCTCATAATATTTGAATACCATAGTAATGGTTCACCAAACATTGTTCGGACTACC